>CAUYPK010109386.1:0-51232 GCA_963574355.1 Loris lydekkerianus
GCAGTAAATGAAATAATAAAGTTCTTAGATGGAAATTTTCACTGAATACAATTTATAATTTCAATCCTTTCTGTGGCAACCTGTAAATATAAATTATAAATACATTAACTCTCTATTAATCTAAAGTGGTCTGCCTGACAAACATTTTCTTTGCAAATAATCAGGCAGACCAAAAAGAAACCCATTTCCTTAAATGCAAAGCCCAGTGGCCTCTAATACAAAGATAGATGATTCCAAGTAGTGAATAATTTTAGTTATAATGAAGGACTTCTATAATTAGTGAACATGTATCACAAGAAATCAAGTTAATTTCTTCTGCTTCATCCTTGGAAACATTGTATTTTCCACCACAGCGGCAACTCAGAGAAAAAGAGTGATCATCTTCATTCCAAGACATTTCTTCAAGATATATTTGAGCATCTACTGGTCCCATATTTCTTAGATCATCTTCACGCCGTTACAGGTCGTATTCCTTTTTCGTCTCTTCATTCCCTAAAATTTTCCATGCCTGATCAATTTCAATGAACTTCTATATACATTTTTCTGCTGTTCCTGCTAGCACATCTGTACTTTGTTTATCTGGATGATACATTAATATGAGTTTTGGATACTTCTGTTTTAGCTCTGACACATTTGCCGATGGGTCTGCCCCCAGAGTGCTGTATTAATCCTTTTTCATTGTCTGCTCAACTGCCATCATCCATTCAATAAGAAGTGGGCTTTCTCAGATCAGCAAACTTCACATCCAGCAGTGCCACTCCTGCCCCAAGGTCGGCCAGACGAGAGCTGAATTCGTTAAATTCTTGAGACATCTTTTAGGTTACTGCTTGGGATTCTAATTTGATCTTATTTGGTATCCAGATTCTGAATTCGATTTCTGACATCTCAGCTATTTGTTTGTGCATGGGATCTTGTGTTGTGTCTGCCCCATTGATCCTTGGGGGAGTTAATCTACTCTGATTTTTCATATTGTCAAAGTATTTCCTTTGATTTCATCTCATGATTGTTTTCCACCATTGCCTCTGGCCATCCTTAGAGTTGGGATGGTGTCTCTCTGAGATTAGACTTGGGGGGATCACTTTATTGTTACTGGATCTTTGTAGGGAGTGACCCTGTGTGGCTCTTCTTGGGCTCCCCCAGCCAGGGAGTTCTGGTTATGGGAACAGCTCCAGAGTGTGACACCCCTGGATCTAGCAATGCGGGGGGGGGGGGGATGCACCCGGCTCTGGGAGTGCTTGGTGCCCAGTGACTTTGGCACATAGGGCCCAAAGCTCTAGCAGTCTCTACCCAGGACAAGCTGCTCTGCACAGAGGCAGGGTGGAGGCATGGAGGGTATAGGAGGGAGGATGTGGGGTTGCGTGGCTCCCCGAGTTCCTTGTCAGGGCATGGGGCGACCTGGTGGGTGGGGTAGCGGGGTCCCTGTGCAGCTCTTACTGGGGTCCAGGAGGGTGCAGCTTTTCTGGAGGTCCGGGAGGGTCCCAGTGCAGCTCTTACCCGGGTCCAGGAGGGTTCCAATCATGGCTCCCCCCCTTCATGTTTTCTTAAATAGCCCCCATGACTCTACATCCTATTCCTTTGCTCTCTTTTCTTTATAAATGATAATTACCATTTGGAATTTATATACTTTTCTACTTGTTTATTTTATGTCTTCTCTCCTTTGAATGATAGCTGCATGAGAAAGAATCTCTCCTAGCTTGGTCACCGATCTATCTCTCGTCCTGGAATTGCAGGGAGCAGCCACTCTACAAATGCTAGTAAAGATCTATGTAAGTGAATACATTTTCTAAGCTCTATTTTGAGAGCTTAAGTCAAATTCTCTTGGTGTTTAAAGCTGTCCTTCTGCAGCTTTCAGTACAGAGAAGAGTAAGGTGAAGGTAAATTTGTTCCTTTATCAGGAAAAAAAATTTACAGCACCCACAGCATAGAAAGATTGATAAAGTCATTTGCATAAAGATACAGTGGGGGGGGGGGAGAACTAGTAGGTAAGGAATTGCTGATGGCACCAAGTCTTCATATTAAGGTTGCATTATCAACCTTATCAACTATTATCAGCTATTAACAATAGTTTCCCCCCTCTAGAAAGACAGAGTGGTTGTGTATATTTAGTAGCATATCTTCCACCCATAATGAATTGTTAGTATTTACTGGAAAGTCTGTCTTCTGGAAAGATCCGACTTTGTGGAAGAGCCCTGTCTGTAACTTGGATGCTAACAAGGATTCTAGGTTGTGGAAAGAGAAGTGGTTACTTGTTTTCCCTCCCTGGGTAAAAGGAGGCCACAAGTCTTTCTGCAGTTCTAGTAACGAGCCAATAAAATAGAAACAAAACACACATGTGCCAAGAGTTAAACAACAAGGCGGAAGTGGCTTAGGCTTGTGGTCTGTTACCACATGACAACACTGAATTGGAGCCAAGGTATTTCCTACTCTTTCCAAGTCTCTGCACGTTAGAAGGCTTCGCTTTGAAACAGACAGGGGGTGGACATGCCACGGAAGAGGAACTCTGTGCTTGGGGTAGGGAGTGAGAAGTACCTGGGAAGATATGGTTAACTAACAGAGAAGTGAGGGAATTTAAAGTTTTCCCTCTACAACAGTGATCAAAATTATGGCCCCAGGGGCCAAATCCAGCCTGTCTTTTTTTTTCTTTTCTTTTTTCTTTCTTTCTTTCTTTTTTTTTTTTTTTTTTTTAGCAGTTTTAAAAGTCTTTATTTTCCCAAATTGACTTTTATGAATAAAAAAAAATTTTTTAATATTTATTTAGATATTTATTAATAGTAGTTCCAAGGAAATAAAATTTGCATGGCATAAAGGAAAAACAAAAACAAAAACAAAAACATTTAGTTTGCAAGCCAGGAAACCTGACCTCCTGCCCTGACTGTTCTACAAACTACAGTTACTTTTGCTGCCTGGTTTGTAAATAAAGTTTTATAGAAATACACTCCCATTCACTTGTTTATGTATCATCAACAAATATTTTCACACTGCAGCAGTAGAGCTGTGTAGTTGTGAAGAAGACCACATAGTCCTCAAAGCCTGAAATATTTTCTATCTGGTTCTTTACAGAAAAAATTAAAACTGCTCACTTTTGCTGTATACTATATAAAGACAAATATTTAAACACCATGTGAAATTGTGTTGACATTGGATCAAAAAAAGTAGCAAGTTGCTATAGTTCAATTTAATAGTTCATTCTCTGAAATACGTTCTCTTTTTCATTTCAAAATACTAAAGAAGCGGGTACAAGTGTTTTTGTTACATGGATACCTTGTATAATGCTTAACTAGGGGCCTTTGGTGTGCCTGTCACCAGAATAGTATTTGTTGTACCCAATAGGTACATTTTTCATTCCACACCCACCCTCCCCACATCTTGGTTTCTCATGTCCTTTATATCACTTTATGCTCTTGTTTACCTATCTATTAGCTCCCGCTTATTAGTGAGAACATATGATGTTTGGTTTTCTATTCCTGAAATATTTCATTTTGGGTAATGGTCTCCATTTCCCTCCACATTGATGCAAATGACATTATTTTATTCCTTTTTATGCTTAGTACTCCACGGGATGTGTGGATACATGTGCATGTATATGTGTGTATTTTCTTTATCTACTCATGAATTGATAGGCCTTTTATAATATCTGTTCTTCAGCATCCATCTCAAAACCATTTCATCCATAAAAATTCTAATCTCTCATCCCCCATGGAACTTACTACCACATTGGGCTAATTTCTTGCTTATCTCATAATAATCATTAAGTATACAGCTTCACATCTGCTCCTAAAGTACTATTACAGGATGAATTGTTTCCCTCCAAACTTCACATGTGGAAGCTCTCACCACCAGTCCCTCAGAATGTGACTGTTTTGGTAGAAAGGGACTTTAAAGAGATAAGGCCATTAGGTTGGATCCTGATCTGAACTGAGTGGCATATGTATAAGAGATGATTAGGACACAGAGAGACTCCAGGGAGGTGTACTCAAAGAGCAAAGACCACGCAAAGACACAGTGAGAAGGTGTCCACGGGAAGCTGAGAAGAGAGGCTTCAGAAGAAATCACCACTGTCAACACTTGATCTTGGACTTCAGCCCCCAGAACTCTGAGACAATATGTTTGCCCACTGTTGTTTAACCCACACAGTCTGTGGTATTTTGTATGGCAACCCTAACAAATTAGCATAGTGACTCAAGAGTAGAAGTTATTTCTTATTTTTCTTTGCATTTCCAATAGCATCTGGAGCCATATGTCTAGTATTCGTTGACTAAACTTTACATAATTTTAAGTAAAACAAAACTCACATCTCTAGACTTGATGTATCTGGGGCCCAGAATGGTGATTCTCCAAAATACCTAGAGTGTGAACAAGAACTTTCTACCCAGAGATGTTTTTAGAAGACTCTACAATGACTTGTTTAATGACTATTTATGAACTGCCCAACACAAACATCAACTTATACATCTCTGATAACTCACTGTTTTCAGTGAAAATTGAAGTTCACCATCCCTTTCTTGATCAATGGAGGGAGAGCAAGGAATGGCCAAAAAGCCAGATGAAAACTGTCAATTAGAATAGCAGGTCCTGGGGCTATGCCTGTGGCTCGGTGGGTAGGGCTCCAGCCCCATGTGCTGAGGGTAGCGGGTTTGAATCCGGCCCCCGCCAAACCATGGATGTTCTGGAAGGAGCCTGTAGTCCCAGCTACTCGGGAGGCTGAGGCAAGATAATTGCATAAGCCCAGGAGTTGGAGGTAGCTGTGAGCTGTGATGCCACAGCACTCTACCAAGGGCAATAAAGTGAGACTCTGTCTCTACAAAAAAAAAAAAAAAAAAAAGATTGCAGGTCCCGGAAGCCAATTCTGAAATATAATCTTCAGGGGAGCCCAATAACAAACATTAAACAGAAATATTAAATGTGTATTCCTAATTTACATTCCAGATGTCAAATTCTGCACCAAAGGGCAATGCAACAAAGTTCAAACAATTTGAGGAGCCAGGCTTTCCTGGTTTAGCCAAAATCTGTTGAGTAAAAAGCGAAACTGCTTCACGTGGCCCTGTAGCCAAACCCAACCTGAAAGAGCTCATTTTGTGAACATCCCCCCAAAGCAGAAGCTTTCCTGATTATTCATTGCTAAAAGAATAAGAGATTTCAGTATGAACAATGTCCAGATGCCCCAGAAGCCTGATCTGCCCGCCAACTCTATCAACCAAGCACACATTCTATTGCCTTTAGATCTCAGTGACAGACCATGGTGAGAAGCACTGTTTTATCTACCAAAGACTTTGCCAACTCCAAGCTTGATGAGGAGACACAAGGAAAAGCCACTGGGCATTCTGATGGACTGGAAAGTGAGAGGTTGTTGAACACCATCAGATCTGATCTTTCTCAGACTTGTACTTTTCACTCAGGCAATTTCCATACCATATGGGTAAACCCGAATTACATTATACCTAACCAAATCCTACTTTAGTGACATGAGTAACCCTTCTCCCTAAAATAAAATAAAGGCTTATAAAACACATAGCTGCTGTGGTCTCACTGCTCAAAAAAGGTATGATTAGTTTTTCAATTATAAATTCTTAAGCATCTCTGGAAAATAATGCCTAGTCACCAACTTACCCTTGGCCACTAAATCAAGAAAAAGAAAAGTATTTCTAAATTGATGCTACAAGCCCTTTATCTCAATGGTATGACTGTTCCTAAGAAGCCAAAATGCCCATTGTTTGTCCCTAATGTTGAATAGAAACGTGACTTGGTAACTCCAAATAAACAAACCATAAATCATCTCATTTAGTCCACCTCATTGCTCCATATGTAAATGTCATGAAAGTGGGTGCACATAGCTGCACATATCTTTATAACTTAGGTACTAACACGAAAAGATGTGTTTAGTTAAGTAAGTAATCTGGACTTTGGGAAATTTTTTTTTTTTTTTTTTTTTTTAATCCAGGCTTATCACCATTATACAAGCAGCCAATTGTCCAGGTAATTTACAACTTCCTCAGAGTGTATAAATTTCTGAAAACAAAAACCCACATGTCATCCTTCCTGTGGCCTGAATCCTGAGTGTACCAAATCCATATTCTCTAAAGACAATGTTTATCACTCCACAGGTCCTTATAACTCCAACATCTGACCATTGGCCTACCCAGAACTTTCCATGATCCTTTACTTTCATTCCCATTGACACTAAATTTCTCAGTCTAGTTGTCATGCTAATTTTCTCTGGTTAAATTTTCCACTCCTTTTCCAAATATACCTGCTGTTCAAGGCCAGCAAGACCCTTCTATATGTCTCCAAAGAAATCGTGCTTGTTCTTGAGTCCTCTTCTTATATTTATGCCTTTCATTTGACAGACTTTTTCCATGCTTTGGATCCAGTTAAAAAGTAATTCCTTAAAGGCAGTATTCTAAAGCCAGTATCCTCCCATTCACCTTTTTTCTCCTTTATCTTCCAACAGAGCGACTCCTCTATACCATATAATTAAGCAATGAATTACATTTTAAGAAAATTACCCTTACTCTATACATTTTGGTCAAGTCTCACTAGAATACAAGATATGTTTTTAAAAATTTTGTTCACTGCTATAATCTTAGCACCAAGAATAGTGTCTGGAACATGAAAGGACTTGATAAATATTTATTCATAAATGATAAATCATTGAATAAATGTCTCCCCAAAAGAACTTAGAATTTCTCAATAATAGGACCATATCATTGTCATTTTAATTTTGCTTCTCATGATCCACTGTGGGGTTGTCTTAGTCTATTTTCTGTTAGTTATTACTGAATACCTGAGACTGAGTAATTAAAGAAGAAAAGACATTGATTTCTTACAGTTATGAAAGTGGAGAATGCCAAAGTCATCCGGTGAGAGCCCTCTCTGCAGAGTCCCGCGGTCCTGCAGGGCATCACTGGGTGAGGAGGCTGAGTGTGCCAGCTCAGATCTCTCTTCCTCCACCACTCCCACTCCCAGGGTACACATTAACCCATTAATCCACTAATCCATGAATGAATTCACCTCTTAAAAGCCCTACTTCTCAATACCGTCCCATTATTGTTTAAAGTTAAACGTGAGTTTTGAAAGGGACGAATATTCAAACCACAGCAGAGGAATATTCCTCTTAACAATTTCTCACATTTCTGTAATTACCAGTGACAAAAGTCACCCCAGTTCAACCACAAACTAACCCTATGGCAGTTTTGGAGATGTATACAACGGAATGACTACATTGTAGAAGTCACTGTCTAAATTCTTCCTGGCAAAAAGGAGGAAAGGAAGAGAGAAGGAGAAAGATCTCTTTATTAAGTTTGGAAAGATAATAACTGTTCTTTAAAACTGAAAATGAGACCCCCTATCATTTAAGGAACATGGGTATTTCTAATCATATTTCATGCAATTTTTATTAGGTACAGTTATTTCTGCTCCATAGAGAAAAAAGCTCATTAAAAATAACTCCTCTTAGATTTCCATGTGGACAAATAACCTCAGAAATAGACAAGACAGGCAAGTATATTATAGCCCGTGCATGAAGAAAAAAAAAAAAAAAATAAGTTTGTCATCTCAAATATTACACGGCTACTAAATAGAATAGCTGACACTAACAGGACTTCCTTTTCTAGTTTGCCTTCCCCATTTTTATGATGCTTCTGAAAGACTTCATAGAGGTGAAGACAAAGAAAAATTTCAATGTCTATTCACCTTCAGATTTTCTAGCATGCTCTCCTTGCTGCCTCTTGACTCCTAATGGATCTGTCTCCTTCCTCTGATTCTCATGAGAATGCAATTGGCAAATTGTTGAATTCTTGTGCAGCAGGATAATTCTCTGAAATAGTAATCGGCATATTATTGTTTCTAATTCTGTTTCTTTCCGAAACCATTACCTAGAAGTCCAGATTTTTTTTTTTTTTTTCAACCTGGGCTTACTGCTTTGGAAAGGAGACAATGCAGAGAATACAAGAGTCAGATTTTGACTTTTATTTCTAAAATATACTCTAGAAACCCAAAGCAGAGCCAAGGCTTTCATTGTGAGAGCCAAGCTTTTTATGACAAAGGAAAGGTTTTCTGAGTCAACTCAGATGGAATAAGAACACAAACATTATACCATAAAAAGTAGTGTTAAGAAGAAAGCAAATTTCCTTTAAAAAGTTACATAAATTGAGTCTTCTGGAGGGAAAAGAGAGTTAAGATGGAAAGAGGAGAAAGATTTTAGAGATCACAGTGTGTGCCCCCTTCCTCCCCTGTGTGTCTCAGAGTGTGTGCCCCCTTCCTCCCCTTGTGTACAGCTGGCCCACGCCTCGAGAAGGTGACATAAACTGTAGTTAGATTTCAGATAGGGATATCCAGCAGGCCAGGGGTGCAAGCCTGTCAGGTGTGCCCTGCCCCTCAGTGCAGTGAACTAGGAGAGGAAGTTGAAATAACAGCTAAGTGGAAGAGGAATGTGAAAGAACATACAGACACATCCTACATCCTTGAGGGATGTTTGGGGTCAGAAAAGAGGCAGCAGCACAGGTGCCCAAACCCGAGGCCCTGAAGGGCTGTGGAGCCAGCAGGAGAGACAGAGATCAGCAGGCATGTGAACAAGGTATGAACACCACAGGGACAATCAAATGCAAGGACAGCTATGACACCCCCTGGTCTGAATACGCATAACAATCCCCACCACTACCAAAAAAATTGAAACCGTTTAGACACCACTCTGGGATAACAAAGAGTGAGAGAAAGAACCTGAGTTGACTGGGCTGAAAATTTAAGCCTTCCCAGAAGGGACTAGATAAGTTCCTGTTTAATTCCGGAAAAACAGAGAACATCAAAATGTTGCATGTTTGTGCCTCCGCCAGTGAAATGTGAGGGCGACAACACACACACACACACACACACACACACACACACACACACACAGGTTGATGGGCTGGGAAATGTACGGACTACTGTGGGACAGGGAGCCAGCAAGGGGACATCAGATACTTTTCAGAAGCTGGGCCTGTCTTCAAAGGGCTTTGACTTGCTGACCCCTGGCTGGACTGCTTCCTCCTCTCGGAACACACCAGACAGACGAGTAAACACAGATCACCCATGGACCACAAGGTTTCTTCTTCTTCCAAGTGCTCTGGAGCTGCAGGCCTCTCCCTCACCCAGACTTTTTATCTAGGTCCTCCTGACTGATGCTCAGGCCCCACAGAAGCTTCTTCATTCCTCCCTTCGCTAAGCAAAAGTGCAAAAAGTAATGATCAAACGCATAGGTGCTTTCTAATATTGGTGAAGACATTCTCCCCCAGCTTTGCTCAGATTCATGGTCCACAGTTCATGAACCCCTGATGTCACTCATTCTTTAGATGCAACCTTTTTCTTGATGGTTTCGTCTTTAGACACCGATGTTCCTGAGTCAGGGCCCCAGTAAGTCACCAACTCTTGTATTTGGACAAGTTACCATACTCTCAGGCTCTGTGACATGGATGACCTTGAGAAGCAGAAAATGGAAAGGTAAAAAATGGGGGAAAAGGGTCCAGACGAAGGAAATGAGGAGACATTTGCCTAACATATTTCCTGAACTTGGGTCTGTGTCTGCAGTGAACAGCCTTTGGATCCTGCTGAAAGACACGGCCATAGAAAGGAAACAAATTTTGTTATTTGCAGCAACATGGATGGAACTGGGGGTCATTGTGTTAAGTGAAATAAACCAGGCACAGAAAGACAAATATCACATGTTCTTACTATGTGGGAGCTAAAAAAAGTTGTTCTTGGAGTAGGGTGCGGGTCCCATATGCCAGAGGTGGCGGGTTCAAACCCGGCCCTGGCCAAAAACTGCAACAACAACAACAACAAAAAGTTGCTCTTACAGTGTTAAGAGAGCAGAATGATAGTTACTAGAGGCTGGGAAGGGTGTGTAGGCGGGGTTGAAGGGTTGAAGAGAAGTTGGTTAATGGCTACAAGCATACATTTAAATCGAAGGAATAAGTTCTAATGTTTGATAGCAGAGTAGGGTAGCATACATTTCAAAATACTTAGAAGTGAGGATTTGAAATGTTCCCAACACATGGACGTGACCATTACTCAAGGTGATGGGTACCCTAAATAATCGGACTTAGAGGTCATTACACATTCTAGGCATGTAACAAAAGATCACATGTGGCCCTAAACATGCAAGATAATATGTATAAATTAAAAGTAAAGATAAAAGAAGTTAATAGTTGTTTTTTGGGGGTTTTTTTAATAAGGAAAAGAAACGAAAGGCAGGTTAAAGATACCTGATAAAGAACAGAAAGAAAGAAATGTTAGAATAAATGCTTTCTGATACATTTGAATTCCATACTTCCAAGTCAGCCAAACTGCACATCCATCATTATAGAATGATAGTCCAGAAATCTCCATATGCTAGATCATATGGTAGTTCTATTTTTAATTTTTGAGAAACTTCTGTACTGCTTTCCATAATGCCTGTAAAAATTTGCATTCCCACCAAAAATGTACGAGGGATCCCTTTCTCCATGTTCTCATCAGCACTTGCTAAAAAAAAAAAAAAAAAAAGCCATCCTAACAGGTGGGAGATGATATCTCATTGTGGTTTTCACTCCCCCAATGATTAATGGTTTAAAGCACCTTCTCATCCACTTATTGGACATTTATATGTCTTCCTTGGAGAAATGTCTATTCAGGTCATTTGCCTATATTGTAAATAATCATTTGATTTTCTGCTATTTATTTATGTACATTTCTTGTATATTTTGGATATTGATGCTTATCAAGTGTATGATTTATTCCCATTCCACGGGTTGTTTTTTTAGATCATCAGCCATTTCCTTTGCTATGTAGAAGCTGCTTAATTTGATGTAATCCCACTTATTTACTTTTTTAATTTGTAGCCTGTACCTTTGATGTCATGTCCAAAACATTATTGCCAGGAGCAGCATCAAGAAAAATTTCCCCCATATTTTCTTCTGTTAAGTTTTATAGCTTCATGTATTAAGTCTTTAATGCATTTGAGATTGATTTTTGTGTATGATATAAGAAAAGGGTCCAATTTTATTGTTTTGTCTATGGATATCCAATTTTCTTTACACTATTTATTGAAGAAATTATGTTTTTCCCATTGTACATTCTTAGTGCCCTAGTCAAAAATAAGCTGAACATTTATGTGTGGATTCATTTCTGAACTCTATATTCTATTCCATTGGTTCATGCGTCTGTTTTTATGCCAGTACCTTACTGGTTTGATTACTATAGCTTGGTAACATAATTTGAAATCAGGAAATGTAATGCCTCAAGCTTTATTCTTCTTGCCTAAGATTTCTTTGGCTATTATGGGTCCTTTTGAGTTCCACATAAATTTGTGAATTGTTTCTCTCTCTTTCTGTGGAAATACCATTGGAATTTTGGTAGGGATTGCATTGAGTTTGAATATATCTTTTATTATTATAAGCATTCTATATTAACTCTTCTAATCCATAAATATGGGACACATATTTGCTTACTTGTCCCTAATTTCTTTCATTAATAATTTAGAGTTTTAGTACAAAGATATTTCACCTCCTTGGCTAAATTTATACCTAAGTATTTCATTCTTTTTGCTGGTGCTGTAAATAGGATTATTTTCTTAATTCTCTTTTTGGATATTTTGTTGTTAGCATATATAAATGCAACTGGATTTGCATGTTGACTTTCTATCCTGAATCTTTACTGAATCTGTTCATTAATTTTAACAAATTTCTTGGTGAGTTTCTTAGCATTTGGCTGTTTAACTAAAATTTAAACTCTTCTGAAAATAAGAAAATGACACACTCACACCAATATAGTCCAGAAGCTAACAAAGAACTTCTGTAACTATCTTATCTCATTCTTTCTTGATCATAGCCCAATCAAGGAGGCAAAATATTCTAGTTTGAAAATCCAGAAATTTGATTTTGATTTTGACTTAGGTCAGAGAAAAAGAGAATAGAAAGAATAAAGTGGACCTCTAAAAAACCTCTAGGAGTAAAATCAGATGTGATGGTGGGAATGGGCTGCAACTCTCATGCCTGCCTCAGGGGCCGAGAATAGTTGATGGAGAAAGTGCAACCTTCTTCATGGTAACATCCTGAGAGACCATTTCAGTTCTCCTTTCACACCTGGCATATATTTATATTGTACCAGAGAAGGGATTTTTATTTTAAATTATGCTTGTAGAGTTGCACCTTTATTCTATCAAAATCAAACTAAATGTTATTCCACAACACTCCATAAACTTAATGATACAATGTGCCTAGAACTTTTTCCTAAAATATGACATTCTTTGGGGACCTGAAAGTATTAAATGGACTGGATGCCAGGGCCAAATCATACCCCTGGAGCCACATAGAAGTTCCACAAGTACTTATTGGCCAGTGACATATATAATCCTTGGTTTCTGTGAATTCAATCAAAAAGTTTATATGCAAAGTTCCTGAAAAACTAGAGGTACCATAGCATGGGAATAAAAGCTATCTAGATTTGGGCAGAGTGATCCAAATCCACACTCAACTTCAGGTAACTGATGACCTGGTCAAAGTAGAGAGAAAAAGTAAAACTTTCAAATTAGAAAAGAAATTAAACTTCCAACACTGCAATTTCATAAAGTAACAAACTTTATGATATTTAAAAATCTATTTTATGTTGAACTCAATAAATGTTTTAAGTCACCGTTAATCAACAGCTATGTTTAAAACGTTTTGCATTTTCTTGACTCAGCATAAGAGATTTGGAAAAGCAACTTAATATGGAATTTTTGAAATTACAAAGATTTTTAACTTCAGTTACCAGATTTCATTTGCATTTGATATGATTACTATACAATTGAGTAGTTGAAGCATAATATTCTACACAAAAAAGTACAAATGTTGGACAATTAAGGCCATGAACTCATCCTGGTCAATGTACTACAAACTTTAGCACTGAATATAACTACAGTCACCTTTGAAATATTCCCCTTGGCCATCTGGTGACCTTAGTGATATTCAGCAATGATATATGCAGTACTTTTTCTAGGGTGAGCTTGCAAACTTAATTGTCAGACCTCGAATGATGACAACAGCTCTGATGGCTATTCCAGAAAAAAAGTTCCAAAATTTATTTGAAAGGTAGAGTAGGTGCTGGCATCGGTACATAGATTCCCAAGGGGAGTACTTCAAAGGTAATCATAGGGCTATTCAACAATGAAGTACATAGCACTTTTTTGGGGATGAATTCACAAACTTTGTTGTCTAACCTCATAAATATTCATGTATTTCCATGTGTGTATGTATGTATAATAGGATATTTTGGAAAAGTTATTAAAATAGTTGTCTAAAGACCAAACTGGCTCTTCCACTTATTATGGCATTCTAAGTAGTCTTTGAGGCCTTAGATAAATTATCTAGCTTCACAGAGCCTGTTTATTCATTTATAAAATGAGAATAATCTACTCTCTTAGGATTATTATATGTAATGAATGAGATTAAAATATGAGAGTAATTCATTTTTAAACATTCCTTTATTTCATATATTGGTGACATAAAGGCACATATCCTGTTTTTCTGTTCTTATGACTTTTTTCCAAGGGTCTGAGTCCTTCTGAGCTGGTATGAATTGCATGTAATTCAGAGATGGTATGTAATTGTATGTAATGTCACTCAAATATTTTGAGCGCTCCTCTTAGCACCTAAAAAATGGTCATCATATTTGATGCTTACTTAGTAAACGTTTCTAACAGTCTACCAGCACTGTCTAAAATAGCACTTTCTATGATGATAGAAATGTTCCATATTTCCCCTGACCAAAATGGTAGCCACTACACACAATTGGCTATTGAGCTTTCAAAATGTGATTGATGCAACTGACAAAGGAATTTTTAGTGTCATTTAATTTTAATTAAGTTAAATGTAAATAGCCAAATGTGACCAGTGGCCACAATATTGAACAATGAAAGCAGGCTAAATGGTTGACATAGCTATGTTTTATATACTATTCTGAGACCTAATGTTTTGCTGGTATCCTACACTGCTAAGAACAATCCATGGCTGCCAACCCTAAAAAGGAGGGCAGTGTGTACTAAAGGAAAGCAAACCCAGGCATTGCAAACAGTGCAACTTCCAGTGGTAGGTGCTTAAGTTCCTTAAAAAGACCACCTAACCAGAAAGAATGAAAAGCCAAGCGTGAGATTTTCAGAACCAAAGCAGGAACGTGGTGTTAGGAAGACAATACTCTCAAAGGATTCCCTGAAGACCACTATCCTCTCTCCTTACTTACTGCCTTACTCTGCCACCTCTCCCTCCTCCTCTAGCTTCCAAATACCACATACCCAATATCCTGCTTGTACAGGCCAGAGGAGCTACCACCACTGCAAAGATCAAGGCCATGTTGATGATGTAAATTTTTTCAAAGAAGAAGCCAAGATTGCAGTAGCCACAGGATATGCTAAAGGCTGCGTGTGTGTGTGTGTGTTATTCTCCCCATCCTTGATTTTAACAGCTCTGTAATTCCAGCATTGAATTTGAGCACGATCATTATTTCCTCTCATCAGCTCACAATATATCCATACCAGCACAGACGAGACTCCCAATGTCAACATTGTTTGCTTTCCTTTCAGAGCAAGACACGTTCAGTCACATGCTATCACACATTTAGAGCAGATGTTCCTAAAAAGGATAAACCAGGTGCTTAACATATTTTATTCCAAAGGGTAATTTTAGAAATTATTGCAATCAATGAGCTAATAATAATGGTGGTAATGATGAGGCCAAGTTATTATTACCTATTACCTTTAATCATCGACAGCAACTCAATTGGACATAATTAGAGACATCATCATAAATAACATGGAGCAGATGGAAGATGCTGGGCTTTTCATTTCAAGGACTGAGTGGGAAGGTTAATGATGGCGCAATGGGCATAAAGAATGAGCCATTTATATCCCAAATCCATCCTGGACTTGAATCTTTCCTGTCTGATACCCATAAAAACAGAGCTGAAGTTGAATGAAGGTGTAAGCAGCCAACCCTACACTTTCAAAGTCCATTCACTAACTTAGACACAGCCTTCTCCTCATCACTCATTGCAAGACCCCAGTTCTGGCCCATTTCCATCCATGTTATTTAAACGGGGGACTTGTTTCTGTCTCTTTTTTTCCTATTTCAATGACACAAGAGAAATAGAGCAATAGTTGATCCTGACCTTGCCCTGGCATCCCTAATTTCCCTTTTTGAAAACATGCAAGTGCTTTAGTGAGTCATTTAGCATTAATTTAATATCACCTCCTTTCCTTAACTCAACAAAACAACCATTTCCTGCACAAGACAGCTGTCATAGTGACACAGAGGAGCACACAAAAAAGCAAAGCACAGTTGTGTGTTCAAGTGGGGTAGCACTTGACATAGAACAAGAAACCTGGGGCTGTCGAGCTGCACCGTTGTGATTCAATTCTTGCAACTGCCATTCATTGGGCAATTATACGGGATGAGTTGTTTACCCTCTGTTTCAAACATTATAAATGGGTAGTGGCTAGCTTATTAGCAGCCTCCTCTCTGTGAATCAAAGATACTCTGTGTTTTTCTCCAGAAAAGTCCTCCCCCACCCCCAGAAAGAAGTTGCATGCAATTTTCCTGTCTCACCCATAGGTATTGAGAAGGTTCCATACCTGGCTGTCCCTTTCTCTACCCCTGGTACCTGGCACACAAGAAGCACTCAATAAATATGAGTTTTCACATCCCTAGAGGAATGCGCACACAAGAACAACCCCTGCAAAACAGAGAATAGCTCCAGAGCCGTGTCCTGGATGCAAGGCAGTGTCAGCAAGATCAGCACGGGTCAGAGTGACCAAGAAAACCTAGTGGAGGAAGTGGACTGAACTCAGCTTCGAAGGCCATGCTCAGTCAGACCTTTACAGACAGAATCCCTAGATTATTTTGAGAGTTCTCAAGAAATTAGCTTTATCTCTTTGTGCTTTGGCTTCCCATCAATTACATAGCAGTAACTTGTGATCCTTAAGAACCATGCAGAGGTGAAACAATTCTTTTTTTATTTTTAATAAATGTACTTTTTGCCAAAGATGAACACCATATAAATACCATGATAATAATCATATTGAGGAACAAGGTAGTAACAATCTAAATATTCATGCAATCTTTCATGTTTGTGGTCTTTGGGGGAATTTTTACTCAAATATCCCCAAATGAATAAGTACTTATGGTCTATAAATATACCCAGAAGCAGTTTTCTCCACTTGTACCCACACATACCTCACTACAGAGCTGAAAACAAATTCACTTAAAACTTTTATTTTTTTTAAATCAGAATTCTCATTAAAGCCAATAGAAATTTTGTATAAAAAATTAACGGCAGGATATAAGCTTATAGAATATTATCAATAATATCTTTACAATCTGTTGGTCTCTTTGAGATGTGCCAAATATAACTAAGATTTATTGACGGATGTGGTATTTTGAAGTATAAAACTTTATATGTATTTTCTTTGACTCACTTAGCAAATCTCATCTGAGTTAATATTGTCATGAGATTTCACTTAGCAATGCCAGATATGATATCATGGCCAAAGTAGATACTTTCATGTGGACTATCTGCCGAAATGTTCTAATTCTCTACTTCATGAAAGTAGAGAAATTCAAATGGAGTAAAAAAAAATCACTAATTTGAAAAAGAAATTACAACTGCCAGGTACAATGTTCTATATGTGAGTTATGAAAGTGAGTGAAAATATGAATAAGAGAATCCCAGTCCCCAAGATTACAGCTTAGTTGATAAAAGCAATGGAAGGTAGAGAAGGCCAATGAGCAAAGGCAAAATCACGATAGAATTGGAATGAGAGAACTCAGGTTCCTATGACATACCCAGGAAGGGGGGGATTCCGTCCCCTGGGGAAGATGATGACGCGTGGATTAGCTGGCCCATGGAGGCTTTGACCAGGAAAGTTGAAAGGGCTGTCACTGCAGAGCAAAAAGCTTGAGCAATGAGAGGGAATTGGGAAAACACAGAGAAGGTAATTAGCATCCCACTACTTTTTCTCCCAGTGGAGGAATATTGGAGCATGGAGTCAGAAAGATGGATTGTACTCAAATTCCTAAAGGTGTTGAATATCAGGCTAAATATTTGCAGCTTGTCACAAGAGACCACTGAAGGGGTTCAGGTTTTTTTGTTTTTTTTTTTAAATCAAGTTAGTGGTCAATGTTAATTCATTATTTATCATTATTTGACCTCTCATGTCTCATTGTTCCCCAAGCCCTGCAATCCTCCCCTGTGCTTTTGCTACAGAATTTCTTCACAGTGCCCCATGTCAGTGATTCCCTCTAATGGGACAGCCTCTTCCCATACTCCCTGTCTCTTCTCCAGCCCACAAGTAGAAATAGGATTGCATTGTCCTTACCTTAAAATCCATCCGTGGGTCCCTCTTTCCTGTAGAATTATCTCCAACCCTTAGCATGGTATACAAGGTCCATCATCTTCTGAACTTCACCTACCTGTCCACCCAGAAACCCCCTGAAATACACATCCACCATTTCCCCTATGCTTTAGCCTGAAAGTCCACACCGTTCTATTCAATGTCATGATTTCTTATAATCCCATACATCTGTGAGAGTAGTTTCCTTGTCAGTCTGGGAACACTCTACTTATCTTTGAGAATTCAGCTTAAATGTCACCTCCTCCCTGAAGCCTTCCCCGATAACCCCCAGCCCTGCCCTTCCTATTAAGTTAATTTCTTCTGTTCTCCACAGCAGCACAGGTGAGCTCTGTGACACCACTTGTGACATTTATTTGTATCAGTTTATTCCACCATCTCCTAGCTACCCTGGGCAGCACCACTTCTAATTACTCTCTGTAGCCCTAAGGCAGACACTCTATAATGGTTGGATAAACTAATTCATATATTTTTATAACACTAACTTTCTGAAAATATCTAAGGCAGCAGAGAATAAAGACCTTTGGAAAAAATGAACATGACAGTGACATATTAGGTAAATTGGATGAAAGACTGCAGGCTTGGAAGGAGGGGGAGAATATGATGGATTCTGCTTTGAACATGGAAAATATACCTTTGGCTTCCACTGCAATCAGGACCTGCTTTTGAGGCTGCAAGTGATTCTGATTAGACCAGAACGGAGAATTAAGTCATCCTTTTCACTTCCCATGCCGAACATGCCCATCTCTTTTGACAACTTCCTCCAAGATGACTCGGAATTTCTTTAGTCCTGTCTCTCTTATCCAAATATTTCCTGAACAAGAACTCAAATTGGGCACGTTTTCAGATCCTGTATCTGAACGTGTGTGAGCTCAGGGAGAAGGAAACAGAAAGTGATTTGCAACCTGGCACTGGAAGGAGAGAGACTGTAGGGGACCAGAGATTGTTTTTGTTATTTCTGCCTTGCTTTAAACCCGTGTCTGTTTATTGTTATTGTCTTGTCCCCTTACTGAAGCTCAATCCATTTCCTCATCACAAGTGTGAAAGGAAACCTGGCAAAAGTCGCCCTAGCAAGAACTCCAAATCAGTAATGGATTCATCCTCAAATAGAGCATGACATCTGGTAGATATTTGGGGCCTCTGTCCATCCTGCCTTGAGGGATGCTTAAGCAGTCAGGCTCCTTTCTCCCTGGAAGGCTATAAAACACAGAGAGCTAAGGAGTGGCAGGAAAGTGCTAGTGATGCCTGTTTAAAAGAGCAAGTGCTGTGACTTGTAGAGTGCATGTATTTGAGAGAAAAGATCTGCGATCAAATTTAGCATGTGTTCTTGAATCCATATTTGCACAGAACTTGAATCAAAACAACAGAAAAAAGTGGCATGTATTAAACTGCAACTAGGAACTGTTCATTTGCATAAGACATTTTTATATGTTTCCATTAAGAATTTCAAATTGTCTTCTCTTATTATAAATATTTTAAAATGTCATGTGAAATAAATGTTAAAAGAACATTCATGGGAATCCATGTGCTTCTAGCCACAGCTGGTCTGGTGGGGATTCTGATAAATTACTAGAACGTTTTCTCTCCAGTAATATTAAAGATAACCAATGAGACAATCAGTGCCAGGGAGGGAGGAGAGAGGTGCCAAGAAACAGAAGAGGAAGGGGAAGCAGGGAAATGCTAAGTGAGGTATTGTATAGGGGAAGGGAATAGAGAAATGGAAAGAAAGCCTAAGAGAGGAACAAAGGAAGAAAAGGAAGAGACAAGTAGTTAAAAAGTAGCCTTAGTTATGGAAAAATTATAAATTATAAAATCCCCTTCAACTTGATAGTACAGGAAATCAAATCCATCCTACAGGCTGTCACAACAGCTGTAACAAAGAGACCTATTTTCTTAAATTCCATTTGGAAATTCAAAGAACTCATCAAAGTAAATTAGCAAACTGTATACTTGGAACAACATTTTACACTCAAAACCAAACTTAGAACTGCAAAAGGAGTCTGAGAAAAGACAGATGCAACAAGAAAAAAAGAAATATTAGGAGAGAGAACAATAGAAGGGAAGCCAGCAGGGGAAAGCCAGAAATTAAACGAAAGTTGGAATATTTGTTTTATGAAGTATTAATAACTCACGAAGGGTAATTTGTCATTGCTGAATTTAGAAATTTATTATCCTATATTAACAAGAGACCAAAATGTCTAGAGCCATTGTCTCAGAGTGTTTTTAAAATGTGCCTTCTTCTGGAGGACAGTGAGCGCCCCCAGTTAACAGGCACTCTCATTGGGGGTGGGGGTGAGGTCCTGCCTCAGCCAATTCTGCACTCACAACCCTGCTAATGGCCAGAGAGCTCCTTTGGGAGCACAGGGAGACTTTGAAGTCCAGGGAAGTTTTGGATGGGGAAGGAGGAGTGGGTATAGAAGAGAGAATGAGAATTTATTATCAAGACCTTTGGGGGGTTTCATATAAAAGCCCTAAATTAACTTTTGATACTTATGAATTTCTGTGCTGTCACCCACTGTCCTAACTTTATTGCTTTGGTGTTTTCTGAGCCCTTCACATATCACCATGGACCAATCTCTAATCTTTGCAATTTCATTAAAATAGTGCAAGGGGAAGTTGTATGTCGCAAACTTCAGGGTGAGATGGAAGAAGGCATGAGAGTGAGCACAGTCACATTCTCTCCATGTAGAGAATTGAGTATGGAACTTCAGAGTTTGGGAAACCATTCTGGATGGCCCCAGTTAAGAAGATTTAATGCCTTCAGAGATAACCCCCTCGGCCCCGGCCCTGCAATCTGCAATCATCCTCCGCTAGTCCTGAGTCACGTGAGCTCCCTGCCCTGCCCCTCGGTCCCGCCCCTCGGTCCCGCCCCCTGAACTATTAGTCAAGTGAACTCCTCCAAGGACTTTAGGTCTGGCTGTGTCATTCCCAGGAAGCCTTCGGGACCCCCCAGATGATGTCAGGTACCTGCCTGCCCTGGGTCCCCAGAGCCCCTCCTGCTGGCCCTTCTCATAGCAGAACTGCCATGTAACTGCCTCTCTCCTGCCTATAAAGCTCTTGAAGACAGCCATGTGGACTGTTTGCCACTGTCTCTTCAGCATCCCACACAGTATGGAATTAATAAATGGATGGGATTTAAAATCAGATTTTGTTTCTAAAATACATGTTCTCTCCTGTTTACCAAGTGGTTCAAGGTACTATCTGCCAGGGTGATCCAGTTAGGATTTCTGGGAAAAAGGCAGATTCTGGAATCCAACCTCCAACCCTTCCCTGAGATCTTCTTAATCAGCACCAGAGGGTAAAACATACTATTTATCTTCAAGGGACCCAAGAGCTTTGCGTTCACTGTTGAGTACACAAATAATTGCTCATGGCACGAGGACAGTGGTGACCATGACAAAAAAGAAGCTTCTGGCTTTCAAGAGCTCACTTTCAAGAGGTTGACAAACATTAAAGCAGTAATGTTTGGTGCCATGAGAGTGTACAGCATGGAACCCCACCCGACCTTCCTTACAAAGGCCAGTTTGAGCTGAATATTGAAAAATTCAAGGGCGGTGCCTATGGCTCAAAGGAGTAGGGCGCCGGCCCCATATACCAGAGGTGGTGGGTTCAAACCCAGCCCTAGCCAAAAAAGAAAAAAAAAAAAAAAAGAAAGAAAGAAAAGTTCACAGAAATCAGCAAGACAAAGAGCAAAGGTAAGGGGAAGTTCAGGACAGAGAAGGGAATGTGGTGAGTGCAAAAGACCTGAGGCAGGAATAAGCAGGGCATGTTTGAAGGACTGAAAGTCAGTAGGACTGAAGTCCAGAGGGAGAGGAGAAGAGAAGGCCATGCCATGAGGGTGGGGATGAAAGTAGAAGGCTAAGTGCTTGCCCCCCAATTGTCTTCAGATACCTACAGTTGACAGTTTCTCTTGGAGGGGAGGGAAGGTGTGGGGGCAGATGGGACCACACCTTGTAAGATGTGCATCTTACAAGGGCACATGTGAAATTTACTAAGTGTAGAATCTAAATGTCTTAACACAATAACTAAGAAAATGCTGTGAAGGCTATGTTAACCAGTGTGATGAAAATATTTCAAATTGTATACAAAACCAGTACTTTGTACCCCATAATTGCATTAATGTATACAGTTATGATTTAATAAAAAAAAAAGAAATGTATAGATACATAAATGAACCTCTTTATTTTCAACAAGAGTATAGTAGATTCGAAGTGCATGCTGGGTTTTGCTTTTGCCATTTAAAAAAAAAAGAAGTCCCTTTCCAAAGAGGTATATCCTTGAGTAGGTGACTACATTTAAATGGAGGACAGGAAAAAGTTGGAAACAAACAAAAAAATTCAGTGCAAATACATAAATAATCAATAAGTTGATTTTAAAATGGGGAAGGTGACTTTTATGAGATGAATGAATTGGAACCATGTAGGATTTATGAATTGTAAATCTATACTAAAGATTGGTGCTCACTCAATGTTTCCTAATCAGATTTTCTGGCCCGAGAGCAGAGGAGAGATTAAAATCACAGCAGGTCTTGCTGGCCTTGGATAAAGCCCAGTTGTCTAACTAGATAGGGTGGTATTCCATGACAGTGGAAACTCCCACCTGGAACTCTAAAGAGTCACTCCAATTCCTGGCTCTCCCACTTACTGGCTGAGTGCCTTGGAGTGAGCTTTGCATACTTGTCTCCTCATCTACAAAGGAGGACAGAAAAATATTACTACCAGCAGGGTTATCACGAGGGTTAAATGAGCAGATGCAGATGAAGCTTGGAGCACCATGGGAGTTCTCAGTTTTTATTTTTATATTTACGAAGTCAAGATAAGGTAAGTGTGTAATAATAGTTTTCATTTATGCCACGCTTTCTATGACCCAGCTCCTGATCTCAGCATTGTACCAGTGTTAACCTATTAATCCAACAACCGCTCTGTGAGGTAGTACTATTATTGCAGTTTTATATTTGAAGAAATGGAACCCAACAAGACTTAATAACTGAGAGGTCATATGTGGCAGAGCCAGGAAAAAAACCTAGGCAGTCTGTCTCATTGTGCTTGTGAGCCAGAAATATCCACCATGTCAGAGCCGGGAAAGAACACAGAGAAAGCCTAGTAAATCCCAATTTATAGACGAGAATGCTGAGGCCGAGAGAATTAAAATGACTTGCTTTCTGATTATACACTTAATCTGACAAAGCCCAGGATCATTAAGAATTTATTTTATATAGTGCTTGAACATTCAGAAACTATCAAATAAACTTTCATTCAGAAGATCAAGGCCATACTGACTCTTAGACATTAATTAAGTAGCTCTTACACAATGCTGTTTTATCACATACATGTATGTTAATCCCAAAGAATGTTGATTTGATTTTTTATTAAATGTTCTTAAGTTTAGAAATGAAGGGAAGGGAAAAGAAAAGTCCTAAAAAAGGAAGTTTGAGATTTTTCAAATCCCTAAAAGTTAATTTTAAGTTTTAAACATTTGGCCACAACTGGAAGAATCAGCTCTGCTCCCTCCCCACTGGGCTTTTTAGTGTCACTGTGAATTGGACTCTTTGGCCTTTTTAAGCTTGGAATTTACATTGTAAGCAGTGAATTTCTTTTGTTTGTAAATAAAGTACCAGCTATCAAATTAATTTCTACATTTCAAATCCTAACCAACAGTTTATTTTTCTTTCCAGTTTTCAATTACCTCTGGAAGCACTTTCAAGTACACTATTAGAAGTACCCAGAAGAGTAGCTTTGGATGCAGAGTGGAAGTCCAGGGTCTAGCACCGAAAGCCACATGTGCTGGGGTGAATGGTGGAGGAGCTAACTGGGAAGAGCAGAAGCAAAAACTAATGGAAACTAATCACAATATAATGCAGCAAATACAGATGAGTGTGGGGTGCCTGAGTTGATAGACTCAACAGTCTTTTCAGGGCCTGTGGAAAGCATGCTCTAACTTTCATTCAGTCACTTTCAATAAAGTCTCTTAACAGGTATTAGCATCGAACCTAATGCCGTGCTCAGAAGGAAGTTTTCTATCACCACCCACCAAGCACTAGAGATGTCTTCCAGGCATTTCCCACAAATTCCGGTGACCAAATAACTTTGGCACCATTGACCACACACCCAGGTGGTGCTACATATATAGGCCTCATAACAGCAGCTAATGAATCACTCCCTTTGGCCGCATAAAGAGTAAAGCCAAAGTTGCATCTGGCACCCATCTTGAGTTAACTCAAGAACAGCCACAAATTAAAGTCTTAGCCACTTCAGCTTGCATTTGTTTGCATTTAGAAATAATAGTAGTCCCTTACATCGACAGAATGTTTTACATTTTACAAAATACCTCCACATCCATCATTTGATTTGAGCCCCTCTTTGCTGTGGATAGAGCAATAGTTACTTACTGCTTTTTATAGATTAGGAAACTTAGACTAGGTGATTCAAACTAAAACTCAAGTCTCCTGTCTCCCAACCTACTGCTCTCACACTGTGGGACAATTGCAGATCAAAAGAAGAGGTGACACTCAGTGCTTGTATTGCCCCTTACTTTTCATGAGTTAGTCAATGTCAAGTCAGCCAATGTCACCTTAGATTGGGCTTCAATCAAGTAACAAACCTGAATGAGAGAAAAAAAGAGCAGAAACATCATCTGGATGGTATGAGAGAGAAAACAGGCCTGCAGTCAACCACATGAACAACAAGATAAAGCAAGTGACACCAAGACACTTGGATCGGGGTCCCATCCCTTCTGCAGTTCAGTTCTATGCCATGACCCGAGGTGGTTTAGTGACTCACAGCAGGTGGGGCCTTGGAGCTCATCTGACCCAACCCCCTTATTTAACAAATGCAGAACCAGCGCTAAGAAAGACAGTGATGGAGCCATTGCTAGTTAATGGCAAAATTGGAGCTAGAACACAGAACTCTTAACCCCATTGCTTCTCAGAAGACCAGTGTCCAAGATTACACTGCAACCCTGGGATACTTGAGTCCTAGGTCATATTTCCCCATATGTAGTGTTCAGAAGGTTGAAAGAAGAATAAGAGGACAAAAACCTCTTAAAAATATGTACTTCAAAAACTTCTGTATATTTTGCTATTCCACTCAGCATAATTATTTTCTGGCTTTTCTATGTTGCATATTTCAGTAGTCTATTCCTTTTTGTTGCTGAATAATATTCCATTGTATAAATAAATTACAATTTGTATACCCATTCACTTGTTGACGGACACTAGGTTTATTTCTCATATTTTGATTTTTAAAGATTCAATTCTGTATTCTTTGTTAGCTTATTAGATATAACTTTTAGTTTTTTATTTCAGTCATTGCTTTAGGGTTTAAAGCAGGCACACTAACTTATTATAGTCTACCTTTAAGATACACCACTTCAGTGGATCACTTGAACAAGCCCAAGACCCTGTCTCTAAAAACAAACAAACAAACAAACAAAAAAATCTGAGCATTGTGACAAGTGCCTGTAGTCCCAGCTACTTGGGAGGCTGAGTCAAGAGCATCTCTTGAGCCCAAAGAGTTTGAGGTTGCCGTGAGATATGATGCCATGGAACTCTACCAGGGGCAAGAAATGGAGACTCTTGTCTCAAAAAAAAGAAATACCACTTAACATGGAGTAAACAGTCTTGATCATTGTTCTGAGACAGCATTATTTTATTTATCAGTAGAATAATTATTTCACGCAATTTCTTTTGAAATTTGTTAGGTGAAACCACAGCTGCATTTAGTTTAAGAATATTAATTTCTACAACGGAGGTAACACTCTTCTGAGAATTTCTAGCCAATACTTTGTGGATTATAAGGTTCTTTCAGTCTTCCTGAGGGAAACAGACTCAGTACTTTGCTGAATATTCAAGAGGGACTCTCTGCAAATGTCTGGATTGCCTTTACATGTCATTTGCTCCTCTTTGATGTTCTTCTCTGGGAACTCCTGATGCCTTGGTGTCTCTACCCTGTCTCTTCAAGTCAGGGAGATCAGTAGGCTCTGCCTGGGTCCCTTTTCTCTGTGATCTCTGACCTTCATTGTCTCATGTGCAATTTCTTGAAACTGTTGTTTCATATATTTTGTCACATTTTTTGAAATTTTTTTTTCTTTTTTTTGTAGAATGATAAATTCAGCCCCTGTTATTCTGCCTGAACCAGAAGTAAAGGATCTCTGGCACACTTCTGAGTCTTTTTATTCCTCTTTGTTTTTGATCCATTTCGAGTTGCAAACCCTAGTTTATACAAATATGTCATGGTAAATGGTAGTTACAGATATACACTTTTTATATTTAGCAATAGAAATTCTCCTGTAATCTTAATTCAAAATAATGAAAAATTCTGTAAGTAGTCTTTGGTATAAGGAAGAGCTCAGACACAGTGATTTATTTATTTTTTTTGTGGGCCAAGTTTAAATCAATTATTAATTCATGGTTTGCATAGAAAACTTTCTTCTTTAATGTTTCAAATTTCTCTTCTGGAAAGTGGTGATTAAAAGCTTGAAATGTAGAAGTAAAATGTAACAATATCTAAATTTATTTTATTCAAATTGGCTTCATTAATAGCATTCTTTTCAATATGTTATAACAATGTTGGGAAAACATAGCAACTAGGCTGACTATTTTTGAGTAGTGCTTGCCATAACATCTTTTGGAACCTCTTAACTTGTTGAAATATAGCATTCGGTTTTCCTGTAGTTTTAAATTATGTTTGTTAAGAATGCTTAAACTATCCGTTAAGTAGCCGATTTTGTTACCCATACAACATCTTTAAAAATATTTTCCAAGTGAGATTTCTTTACCACGCAAATGTGAATCTCAATTGTGAGTTTCAATGCTCTGCTTAATCCTTTCTCTTCCAAACAACTACAATCTTGGAACAAAATATTTCCAAAACCTAGTTATTTAGCAAACTTATTTTAAACAATCAAAAATAACTCCATGTATTTTTAAATACATTCATGATAATCAGCAGAATTTTGAGGAATTTTTAAGACTTATTATATATAATTTTAGTGTTTTGAAATGGCACCATTATTCATAGATTCTAGTCATTTTATTCTTTCAATACATTTTTTATCTAATCATTGGTCATTTTTTCTATAAGTTTTTCAGGTAAATATATGTTGATAAAATGTTTTCCTTTCTAGTTTCAGAAAGAAATTTCAACCTACATTAAATGAATTCCAACTTAGGTTACATTCATATAACTAAAAAAATCTTTAATAAACTTGTCTTGCTATTATAAAAGTGTTGAGAATATGAGAACGCTCATCTGATTTCAATTGTGGAACTCATACTTGAGTATAATGATATCATAAATATTGCTTTGACATCACAAGAATGGAAAAGCAAGAATCCAATGTACTCAATCCTAATATGAAGGCAATAGATGAGCTAATACATGATGGGGATAGGGGATTGAGGGAGTGGGGAGAAGGGAAGAGTTGGGGGGTCACAGTGTATGGCACACCTCTTGGGGGTGGGGCACAGTTATAAGAGGGAATTTATGTGACAGATACAATCAGTGTAACCTAATTCTTTGTACTCTCAATGAATCCCAAATAAAAAATGAGCAGACAAACCAAAAAAACATTGCTTCGAAATGTCCTTCAATAAAAAAGATTATATAAGATAAATAATAACATGAAGAAATACAGTTTTTTATTTGCCAATTAATTTATCAAGAATTATGTACACAGCATCAACAACATGAGAAAAGGTCCTTTTTTGGCAACTATGTGAGTAATTTTTTGCCACACTACATGTTATTTTTATGTTATTATATGTGATAATATGGTTTATTTATTAATGTCTGCATAATGCTAAAGAACTCTATCCTTTCATTTATCAATGAAAATATTTGAGGATTGTATCAAAAAATTTGGCATACTTTGTTTCCACGTAAATTTTTTTTTCTTTTTTTTGAGACAGAGCCTCAAGCTCTTGCCCTGGGTAGAGTGCTGTGGCATCACAGCTCATAGCAACCTCCAACTCCTGGGCTTAAGCAATTCTCCTGCCTCCACCTCCCAAGTAGCTGGGGACCACAGGCACCTGCCACAACGCTGGGCTATTTTTTTTTTTTTTTTTTTTTTTGGTTGCAGCCATCATTGTTGTCTGGCCGACCTAGACTGGATTTGAACTCGCCAGCTCAGGTGCATGTGACTGGCACCTTAGCTGCTTGAGCCACAGGCACCAAGCCTCCATGTAAATTTTTGTCTCTTAATGTTGATTTACAGATTTTATAACAAAAAATACACTAGGATCTGTCATTCTCATCGTGTTTTGAGCATTTGCTAAAACTATATTTTTAATAAACTTCACTAGAAAGCATTATGTTCAATTATTTTGTAAGAACGTGGCTCACCTGAAGCCAAAATTTGCTGAATAGCAAATATTGAATTAGCAAATACAGAGAAAAATGATTTTCTCAGTATTGCTATAACATATATCCAGGAGTTAACATTGAACATGTATGTTCTTTTTTCTTTTAATAATATATTTTATTTCATAATCTAACCTAGTTTGAATTAAAGGCTACAATTGTTACAAACTCAGAAAATGTCACATTCTGAACTTTCTTCTGTAAAAAGCACTATAAATTCATAACTAAAATTTGGTAGAAAGTCTTCACACTTTTGCTGAGAGCCAAGAATATCTCATTTTGCTTTACAACTATGGATTATAATAACAAACTTAGGCCTTACACTTTATTCTTATGCTAATAGTCATTTGGCCACCAAAAAATTTTTTTAAATGCATTAAATTGAAAATTTATTTTTAGCCAGTATGTGTGCTTATCACATCTCCTTTAAGCAAATATTTCTTTCACACTGCTCATAGCAGCTGGGCCAAGTATTAGTTGCAATATATGCAACACCTACTTAGAATCCTTGCAATGCCCTCTCTTCTTATGTTTAAATTTCCTTCAACATACTTCCATAGCTATATCACACAAATTTTTATATATTGTGTTTTCATTTAATTCATCTATTCTCTCATTCCCCCTATGATTTGTGACACATAGGTCGTTTGGAAATATATTGTTGATTTTGGAATATTTGACTATTTCCAATACTCTTTTTAATAACTTTCTACCATTGATTCTAGTGTAAATTCATTCTGCACAAAAAATACTTTAATTACATACTTTAAATTTTTTGAAATTGTTATGTTTTATTTTATGGCCCAGAAAGAAGGGCTTCTTCATAAATGTTTCACATGCACTTGAAAATTATGTGCTTTATAAATGTCAGTTGGCTGAATAGTTTGGTCTTCTATATCCTTACTAATTTGTTGCTTGTTTGTTCTATTAATTACTAAGTGAGGAATATTAAAATATCCATCTGTAATTATGAACTTGATTATTTATTTATTTCTGTAGGTTTTTGCTTTGTACTTTAAAATTCTGCTACGTACACACACATTATAAATGTGTTAAATGTTCAGTTAATTACATTTCATTAATTTTGGAAAACTGTTGGCCATGATCTTTTTGATCTTTTCGTGTATGTTTTCTTCTCTGTTATCCACTAATCCCTTTATCTGGGACTCTAATTATACTTATGTTAGGCTTTTGTTATTGCCCCACAACTCTGAGATCTTGCATGCTCTCTTCCCCCACACCCTCAACCTTACTTACCTTTTTCTCATGTGTTTAAGCTTAGATCATTTATATTATACTAACTTCAAATTAACTCATTCTTTCTTCAGCTATGTCAAATCTGCTTATAAACTCCATTCTGTGTGTACTTTTATCACTTTACTGAAATTGTCAATCTATTGTACTTTCTCCAATGGTTAATATAATTAATAATTATTAATCATAAGCATTTTAAAGTCCAGGCTTGATGGTTCCAATATCTTGGTCATCTCTGTTGATTTATCTCCTCTCAATGGGTTAGTTTTTTTTCTCTGCTTTTGCGTCTTTAATAATTTTTTGAATCAAATGTCAAATATTATGCTTAGAGCAATATTAACTAAGTTTTAAAATATTTGCACATAGAATTGGTTGTGCTACTTATTCTGTCAGGCCATTTATTCTGGGGACTATATTCAATGTAATTGATCTGGTTTTGGTGTTTTTTTTTTTATTACTGTAGTTGCTTTTGGTGCCCCTTGAAGAATTCAATTCACCTTGTTGCCTTGTAACCTCAACTCTATTGTGGATTGAAGAAAATTATTATTTTGTTGATGGCTTCCCTGATTACTAGGGCAGTGCCAAAGACATCTTACAACTTTCTATATCCTAACCAGAACTGAAATCCTATTATTATTCTATTCTCTTTTATTTCATCTCACTCCACCACACAAAAATTTCTTAAAACAATTGCAGGTAGTATCCACTAAACTCAAAATTTCACAACCCACTAATTAGTCTTGACCTGATAAAAGCCATCAAAAATAGATCTAATGGATTGTTAGAGTCAAGAAATCAAAATTTCTCTCCAGACCAAATAGTTATTTTTATAATATTTTCTGTCTCATTTATCTGGGTATCAGTAACTCTTCCTGTAGTTCTAATAACAAAATGGACATGCAACTATATAAAATGAAAGAAATATATAAGAAAACAGATTTTAGCTTGATGGAATTAAGAATTACATGAATGTTGGAACTATCTAAATCTGCTAGGGCTACTTTACCATCAAATTTATTCTTTCTAAACAAGGTAACTCTGGCTCTTTAAAAAAATCAGTATCAAGGGACACAATTTACTACAAATGACAACTACACATTCAAATTCCAAACGTGTGCTGAGAAACACACACAGTAAGTGCGGTTCCCTAAAGCTTCTGTTTTGATTGGATTGACACTCAATGGGGATTGCTTTACAGAACAGTTGCTTTCTATTTTGTGGTCAGGCCTTACAAAAACCAGGATTTTCTGCTAAAAGCTGAAGTTGTAAGGTAAATTTAAGCAACCAGCTGAGCTGATAGTAATTCATTGGACATAAAGCACAGAATTAGGGGGAAAGTTAGAGTGAGATCTACTGGTTTGGAAATCCAGCCTCACAGATGGTTGATTTGTGTTGCTCACCTTAAGAAAATGACTGTGTAGGGAGGCAGGCAAAGGATCCAGCAATAAGCTCAGAAGGAAAGCCTGCGCTCTCTACTCTTAGGGTGCAGAACTGAAACTCAACAATGAGGCCAGAGAAAAAAATGGAGAGAAAATGATAAGACCAAAGAGGAAAAGGAGGAAAGAAAATATATGAGAGCTGAGGGGAAGGTCCAAATAAACAACTAAGATTTCTTGGAAAGCACTCTGATAATTTCATGTGTTATCTATGACCCTATATTTCAAACACTTTCTGGCTCTACTAAAGTCACAGCCCATGGAGTGGGACTGACAAATATACCAGGTATCAGGGGTTACGTAAATAATCTTCAGTGCACTCTGTAGCCTAATTTACTGTCATAAACATTATGGGAAGCAGAAATCTCCATGGAAGCTTGGTGTGGATATTCTCACTGTCAACAGGGAAAATTCATTGCCCCTCACAATGCTGAGACTCCCAACAGCATTTACCAAGACAGATGACTTGGTGACAGACACTACAGGCCGAAAGTTAATATTTAGCCCAGTAAGAGGAAACACGAGAACATCAGAATTGTGCCCCTGGGCCGGTCCCTTGGTTCTTCACTCCAACTGACTGTTTTTAATGATGACTCCAAGAGTGAGTCCTGAAGGGCCAGCATGTCACATTTAGCATCAGCCTCAGAGGTCAGGGAAGGGTCCAGTCAACCTTGTGTTCCCTCAAAATCCCATGCTATACTTACCATCCTTGAATGGATTGAAACCTCTTTGCAATCTACTTGCATTTTAGTCAATATCACCTTTTAGGCTAATCAGTACCAGAAGCATATTCACTTCTCCGTCTTGTTTACACCCAGGGAACCTGCAGTCTTGGGGACACATGTGAACTTCTAGAATCCTTGAGCACAGCCTTTTGACTGAATCCAAATTTTGATCTGAACTATGTAGTTCAGATTCAGTTAAAGGACCACATGTGGCCTTGAGGTCACAAGTTTTCCACCCCCATCAATGCTCAGTTTATCCTCTCCATCTCATTGTGATGTGATAAACTCTTGATTTTTTCTGAACACAGCCTTATCTTTACAAATTAAAGGTCTCTTTTGAGACTGTAATTTATGCAGCTATCTCTTCTCCCACCACTTTCTCGATCTGTTAAATTATCTCTCTGGATTAAAAATAAAAGCAGATCTTGATGATATAAACTACCACTCTCTAAGGCACAGCTCCCCTACCCTTTTCTATTTCTCTACAGAATTGAAATTGAGCAAACTATAACAGAAGGCATCTGATTACAACAATACTCCAGCTATGAGGAGCATCCGCTCAGAAATTTCTTCTAACCTGTTAGCTCTCTTACCAAATCAAGCGTTCCTTCAGTCTATCATGATACTTCAAGCTGAATCCATACCATCAGTACAACGTAATGCTTTAAGAAAACATATCACCTCAGGACATTTCGGTAAAACCAACGGATCCAGTAAGTGTGATTTGTCAGAGTAGTCTTTATGAAGGAGGCTCCGTGCATATGCTAGTGGCCTTGTCATAGCACAGAATATGTTTGTAATCACACTTTTGGAAATTCCTTTGGAAAACTTAAGCTGTCAAGAAATCTCATTGCTTTATAATCATGCTTCACTCTTGACTACAAATTAAAAAGCACTGAGATTTCAGAGTTCACTTTCCAGTCCAGTTTCCAAATGAATTGGAAATTCCATCTTCAAAGCAGGCTACCATTGAGGATTATCCTTTCTTAGTAATCTCACCACCACTGTCTCCATCAGCAACTACTTCTGGAAGCTTGCAGCAAATAGACTCTGCTGTGAAGATATATGGTGGTCCACAAGCAGTGGCCCCACCCTTCAAGAGATTACAGCAGAAGCAAAACACAGGGATAATATGAAAAGTTCTCAATGAAGTACAAGGTGTGTGACAGCTGAGAGGAGTCTGGTCTGAGGTAGTCCAAGGAAAAGTTAAGGAAAGAGGGGCCAAGCATGGTGGCTTAGGTTTATAATCCTTGCACCTGGGAGGCCAAGGTGGGTGAATTGCCTGAGCTCAGGAGTTTGAGATCTGCCTGAGCAAGAGTGAACCCTGCCTTTACTAAAACTAAAAATTAAGAAAAAAAAAAAAAAAAACTGAGGCAAGAGGAACATTTGAACCTAAAAGTTTGAGGTTGTTGTGAGCTCTGATGACACCAGGGCACTCTACCCAGGGTGACAGCATGAGACTCTGTCTCAAAAACAAACAAAGAAAAAGTTGAGGAAAAGGTCTTTTGCTTAGGCTGGAGGGATTAGCAAAGCTAGAAATGTGTGGATACCGTCTCAGGCCAACCATTGACGTGAAGTGCAATGAACAGTCTCGACAAAAGTGATAAGAAGGAAACCCAAGTTCCAGTTGCTTTAGACAAGTTACTCAACCTCCTAAGTCCTCTACTTCTTTGTGGTCCATATGCTTCTGATTCAAAATGGCAGACTGAACACATACGTTTACTTTCTTCTTTTCCCCAAACCACTGAGATGACCAAAAGCAGCAGCTGGGTGTATTCCACACCCAGATGGATTATCTTTCCTTTGTATGTTTCCTTTGTATCTTTTCCTTTGTATGACAAAATTACTTTCAGTAGTAACCATTATTGCTTTGGTTTGTTCTGTAATTTAAAAACAAAGATTCACCATATAACCAAAAATTTTCATTAAAAATACTATTCTTATTTAATAAGATACTTCATGTATAAACTAAAATTTGCAACTTACCACAAAAATACTACAGCTCACAGTCTCCTCTGTTTATGACTGTTCAATTTAAACACAAATAATATTCAAAATTGTCACATAAAATGAAATAATGGAAGTAACTCAACTTCTTTCATTTATCTCTATTATCATTGCTCTGCTATTGTTTATTTGAAATCTATTGTTTTCGATGGGAGAGTATGTGGCACCAGAGGGATTAGCAATACACACCCTGCCAAAAGTGAACTTGAATGATTCCAAGTCTTCATGAACTTACTCTGGAAACAAACATATGTAGCTGGTCCATTTGTGTTAGGGCCAACTGTATAATTGGGAGATTCTCAAGTTAGCTTCCCTATAGAATCCAATGTTTGTTAATGAATAAGCAGTAAAAAATGCACTTATGTGAAATGTACATGCATATTATTAAAATCCCATAGTAACCAGACCAATTGTTTAGAGGGTAGATTTTTTTTTTTTAATTTTTTTTGGAGGGAGGGAGGTTAACATTAACCTTGTTGATTGTAAAAAACAGACTTTCTTTCCAAGGGCTTTATTATTGTGTTTAAATTCTCTACCAGCAGTGGACTCCTGTTGTTTAAACCTAGAGTAGAGCTTTCCAACTGCCCAATCTTTAATATGCTACTACAATGAAATGTACATGGAAATAAAGTCATAAAAACACAAGAATGGCGGCAATGGTCATTAAAAACATCCTGAATAATAGGCATATCCTATCTAATACGCTACATGTAGGTGGATCCAGCTCACAACATGCATCTAATGGAGGCTGCGACAGGAGTATGTTTTCTCTGAAGGATTTTGTGGAATGAGCAATGATGTAGAGGGAAAGGAAGAAAAGGCAGAAGCCGAGAGGATGAATGAAGAGCCACCTGTGGACACAGCCTCTTTTCCACTCCCCCACCCCACATAGCACCTGTCTTCCCCCAGATGAAGGCCTGGGCAATGTTCTTCAATGAATCAAGCAATCTGCCCAGGTGGAATTTGTGCCCCACAGAAGCAGTGATGCCCCCAGTCTGGCTCTCTTCATTGTGCCCCTGAGGTCTCCAGCAGGGCAGCCTGGCTCAGGGGCAGGCTGCCAGTCAACACACCCCAAAGTCAAATTGCCACTTCTTTATGGAGGGGACCTAGAGCCTCAGAGGAAACCACAGAGATCTGTGAATTTCAATCAAGACTTCTGGGAAACTTGCAGAGAACCAGCTGTTCAACAACAACAAAAAAAGGTGGAGGAGTAGGATAGAAAAAAGAACTGAGAAGCAAACGGCAGACAACCTAGAAAAGACAGGCAAACATCAGAATTCTGACTCATAACCTCAGGGAGCTGAAAAGAAGAGCAAGCAGCCATGAAATAAGAACATGTGATTTTTTTTTTAAAAAGACAGAATCAAAGAGCCAGGAAGGGTTCATAGAAGTAAAAACATTATTTAATATAAGCTAAAGTAAATTCAGGAAAACCTTCAGAATATATGCTAAAAAAACAAAGAAATAGAAAATGCAAAAGAAAACTATGCAATTAACATGTAAATGTTTCATTTTTCTTAAAATATATCATGTCAGATAATCAACATTAATATTGACAGATAAAATGTTAGAAATTAAGAATTAAAGTATTACAATTTCATTCTCCAGATGTCTACGACTTATCATAGAATCACAGAACATAAGGGGTGAAGAAAAGAAGTGGAAATCATCTGATTCAGCAGTTTTCCGACAGTATTCCACTGAGGCCTAGGATTTGACAACACTTTCTCAGCAGGTTTAGAGGGAAGCTGAGCAGGGAAAGCCCCACATTCTTATGTCTTATTTAACCAGGTGATTTTTCTTTTACATTTTTGTATTGGGGTTCTACGTAAACTTTCATTTGTAAAGCAGTTATTTGCTAAACAATCAGGGCTCTTAAACTATGTGCTCAGTGCTTACATAGAAATACTGAAGGCTACCTGAGGGGAAGAAAAATGGGGCCATGAGCATGAGCTTCCGCCTCTCCGTTGTCCTGGCATCTTGGATGGATCCCAAACTTGCAATTTTAACAGAACAAACGCTCTGTGGTGAACCAGCTTCCCTCTCCTTAGAAGAATGTATCTTCCATCTGTTGTTCCTTAAGCCTGCTCCTTAGGAATCTCACCCACTATCCCAAATGGCTTACTTTACAATCACATATGGTATTCTTCCGGGGGGGGGAGGCATGTTCATAAATTTTGTCTTTTCCATCTTATTATATTTCCATTGCTGTTTTTACACCTCACTTAGATGGATACCCTGGCAGCTACTCAGCTGGTCAACTCCATCATCAGACTCAGTGTGTTCAACATAAATGTTTGTTAACCATGAATCAAAATCAAATCTCTTGTTTGCAACTGAAGAAATGGAGACCTAGAAGACAAAATTATATACTTTCCCATTCGACATAACTACCATGCTGTCCAATAGCTTCATGTGGGTGTGTTTTCTTCTCAAAGGCATGTTAGCTACCTTGGTTAAGAATCACAGCTTAGATTCTTTTTCTAACTCATACAGCACAATGTTAAGAATAAAACAGGTGTCCAGTAAAACTTGTTGATAAATCCCTTCAAAACAGTTTTTGAAAAGAAAATAGACACCCACTTTCAAGTAGTACACAGTAGCATGTTCAGCCCAACACATCTGCTGTAACAATTATGAAAAAATAAAAAATTATTTTAAAAAATTATCTTTAGAAGCATCAATTATAGAATCAAAAATGTCATAATTACCTAAATTTCCAGAGAAGAACATATCCTTTTTAGGGCAAGTTGACAAATGGTGGACATTTTCTACTTTAATAGTATTTACCAATCATGGTTGCTAGCCAAGGTGGAGGTGCTGTACCAAGGGAAAAAGAAACCAGCAGAGGTTTGATAATCAACTATGTTAAAGGATTGGAATCTCATCGCGCCCCAAGCTTACAAGCGATTTTTCCCTGTGAGACTTCTGCTGAGGTTTAGAAAACTGCAAATGCCTCATAACACAAACAAAACAGCGATTGCCTTTGTTGGCAAGTGTTAAGGGAGGGAATTCATTGGAAAGGAGTGTGAGAGAACTTTAGATGGTGATGAATATGTTCTGAAAATTGTTTTAATGGTGCTTGGAAATATGTGCCTAATTCCCAAAACTCATGCAACTGATCATTTGAGATCCATGCACCTTACTGTATGTAAATTAAATCTCTATTAAACAGAAAAGGATGCCAGGAAGGGGAGAAATTGGCCAGCTATTGCAGGGTCATCTTAAAGCTCTGGACAAGGGGCAGAGTGGGGAATACCCCTAATTTCTGAATTCTTATCCCATCATACACTCATCTTGTAGAACTTGGTATTTTAGCTATACTTTTGTGTGTGCGTGTGTACTTGTGTATTAATCCTACTGTCCTAAATAAGGACAAAGGTTTTTTTCCTTAAGGCAAAAAAAAAAAAAAGTCTAATAATTTCAAATATTACTGAGAATGTGGAGCAAATTGAATTCTCATCTTTGTTGGTAGGGGTTTAAATTAGTATAATAACTTTGGCAAACCTTTCAGTAGTAACTACTAAAACTAAATGTATACACACCCTATAACAGAGAAAATCCATTCCCAGTTATCTATACATGGGAAATATTTATTATTACCTAAAGTCATATATTAGAATGTTTATAAAGATTATTTATAATACCCAAAAATGTAGAAATAATCCATTAACCACCAATAAGAACTTAGAAAAATAAGCAGCAGTATAGTCATATGATTGTATAGAGCAATACAAAAACAATATAGAAAAACAAACTATACATGACAACATGACTAATCTCAAAAATATCAGGTTTGGCAAAGAAACCAAGACAAGGCTGGGCATGGTGGTTCCTGCCTATAATCCTAGCACTCTGGGAGGGGCCAAGGAGGGTGGATTGCCTGAGCTCACAGGTTCGAGACCAGCCTGAGCCAGAGTGAGACCCTGTCTCTAAAAATAGCTGGGTGTTGTGACAAGCACCTGTAGTCCCAGCTATTTGAGAGGCTGAGGCAAGAGAATCCCTTGAGCCCAAGAGTTTGAGGTTGTTGTAAGCTATGATGCCATGGCACAATACTGAGTTTGACATGGAGAGACTCTGTTAAAAAAAGAAAGAGAGAGAGAAGGAGAGAGAGAAAAAAAAAAAAAAGAAAGAAAGAAGGGAGGGAGGGAGGAAGGAAAGAAGGAAGGAAGGACCAAGTATGGATTTGGAATGGCCATAAGTGTGTTTCCCAGGTATAGAAATGTTCCGTATCTTGATCCAGAATACTATATATATTGTATATGTGGTGGTGAATTACTAAAATTTGAATATTTTGGCTCAACAAAAAGTTTAAGACAAGAAGAGAAAAAGAAGAAGAGAAAATAATTATGATGTTTGTTGTGGAGAAATGGGTTATCTCCTGTGAAGAGGCTAGAACTTCTCTCAAGATAATGCTTATCTCAAGATAAGATATATGCAATGTTCTAGAGGGTTAGCCGAAGAGTAGATAATCAATTATATAAGGAAATAACGTGTCTCAGGTCATTGTCATCTTTTCACAGTAAATAGAGTTTAGTAAAAATGAAACTGCATAATAAAAACGTCAACATGTGTATACCACTAAATCACCTGAAAGAGAAGCCTGCACTTGTCTGAACATTCTCATCTCTAATCACTCTTCAGCACATTTTAATGTGGTCTTTTCTCAATGGCTACATTGTGCTAAATGTTAATAGCCTGTTCATTACCAATTACTACTAGTTTTTCAGTCCCGCATTCCTTTTATTTCAGTGAATTTTGCTGACAGCCTTTTATGTATTAGATGCCCTGGAGGATTCTGGGGATAAGACAGACAGGTCCCTGTCATCATGTACACACTGGGGGCATGTGACACAGTGGTAGGAGTAAGCCAGAACAGGCAGAGTGTCTGGATACGGGTCCACCCTTCTCCTTACTAGATATGTGATCTTGTGAAAATTGCAGGATCATTTTCCCTTACTTCTTCTGCTGAGAAATGGGTATAACAATATTATCATTAGTTTGCTGCTGTTGACTTGAAGTCATCACCACCAGTTTTTGCTAATGCTGAGAACTGGGCTTCCTAGAGCCCCCTTTCTGGATGGTTCCATGTTAGAATGCCCCATTGAAAGAAATTCATGTGAATTTGGAAGACAGAAGTGAAGCATAGGCTGTTATTTCCAGAGGGTATTGTGTTCCACATCTCATTTTTTCTTTAAAAATTATTTAAATGTCCGTCCAATGCATCCATGTTGCCATGATGCTAGCATGTTACTTTTAACAAATTATTAATAATATTCCAAGGTGAACACACCCACTACATTTTATCCACATATCCTTTAAGCAATGCACAACCAGAATGCCTTCAGCTCCCTGCCACCAAAACTGAGAGCAGTGAACATTCTTAGTAATCTCTCTCTTCTGTCAATTGACTGTAATTTGGTCTGCTAAGAGTCATAAGTACACCAGAGAAGCTGATGGAAAATTAAGTTCGATTACTTAAATCAAATCGTCTGTCTTTTCTTCACGATAATTAATAAATCATTATCTGCTTGATGTATCTATATTCTTTAGGTCAATTAGCATGTTGAGTTGCCTAAACTGATTAACTGGCTTGCTTCATTTTTTGCACCTGCAAAGCAGTGACCCCTGCAAGGCGTCTGTCCTCTGTTGGACATCGCTTTAATTTTATTAGTGGCTTATGGACAAGATCACTTAAACTTTACAAGTTTAAGTTATTTGGATTCACAAGAGCATTTTTCTCCCTTATAAATCAATGAATCCAGTTAAGATTAACTGCCTACACATGACCTTCAAAAGATCCTCTATGGCCAGATGGAGCTAAAAGAAATGCAGAGTTCCATAGCATGCTAAATATAAGCTGATCAAAGTTAGTGGAGCTGGTAACCCAATGCTGTGCTTTCTCATTTCAAGTAGTTTTCAACTAAAACATACACTATTAGGTCTCAAATATTCTTTCTTTGGTGAAAAAAAACAAAAATTCTTTCTGTATCCTAACCGGCCAAAATCTATTTAGACAGGTCTAAACTAAACCTAAACATTTCTGAGACTACTTGTGAAATTTCATATTGTTTAGAGACTAAAGCAAATAGAAATGAACATGAAAGAAACATAGCTAATGATGCATTTTAAACAACAAAAAATCCCTTATAGAATAAATTCTTAGATATTATACAGTGAGGAAGGGGTTATTCAAGCCCTTCAAATTCTAAGGAGGTATCATGGGGCAGTCATGGGGAGTTGAGAATGCCAAGAAGGTGGGGTTCAACCAAAGCAGCCTTCCTTTTTCTATTTATAAATAAATAATGTGTCTGCCCTGCATATGTGTGTATATGTGTGTCTATACATGTATATGTAATTCTAATTTTATGCTTTTACTTAATCATATGGGGGAAAAAAAAAAGAACTGTGCTCCTTAAAAAGAAATTAAAAGTCTCTGATCTAGCCCAGTCATTCACACAGATCAGCCCTCTCAATGACATCCTTGACAAGTAGTCATCCAGTATCTGCTTGCACCTGCTGTGCTTGTGAAGTCGCCTTTCTTAAGCAGCTCCTTCCCACCTGCATATCTCTGGTGCTCGGGAAGCTCCTCCCTTCTGAGTGCCAGGTTTCCCCTGCCTATAAGTCACATCCTCTGGAACGACACAGACTTTCTATCTGCTACCTCCCTCCTCATGTACCCCCTCAGAACCTAAACTAAACTGTGAATGGTGTTTTGTGCAGGCAAACCAGTTCCAGTTTCTGAAAACATATAATTTTTAAAATCACCAGTGGAACATTTTATTCTCTTCTGATAGGTTTCCCTTACCTTTGTCACCACATGCCCTTCAAGTCGGCAGTTCTCTGACCCCTGTACCGTACAAACGTGCAGCTTGAGGGCACGGACATGTCTTCATATCCCCAGAACATGAGCCCAGCAGATACCAGGCCCTCACACTGTCTTGGTTAATAATTAGATTCAAAGTAAAATTTACCTTTATCTAATGTAGAACTAAGAGATGAGAGATGATAAAAGCAGACCCTAACGTCTTAGCCTTGGATAAGCCTATCATCCACAAACAGAAGCCCTCATCTCTCCAAAATCCATATTCTCCCCCTGCACAACTCCACCTTTTCCCCAAGGTGGGAAATATGGAGGAATATGAGGAGGTCACAGTGGTTTTCAAGCATGCTCCCTGTCAGTACACACCAGACCAAGGAGGCAAAAGTCAGTGAAAATCCAGCGCCACGATTCCACTGGAAAGATGGAGCCCTCTGATAGCGCCCTCTCACAGGAGCAGAATGTTTAGGCACCTGTGCGGATGGAGCGCCAGCATCACGGAGTGCTAACTGTAGGCTCCTTCTGGGAATGAGAATCACATGCCAAGGCAGGTGGGAAAATACAGTGTAGGTGTTCAGCTCCTAATAACCTTGCAGGAAGAAGAAAAAGTACAGCTGTCCAGTTGTTGCTGGGTGGTGAAATTAAGAGGAAATTAGAAACAAGACTGGACTTACTTTTATAAGTCCTAAGCAATAGGGAACCTTGGAGAAAGGTGTGAGTTTGTAAAAAGCTAAGGTAAAGGAAACAAACTATACCCCAGGAAAAGCCCCTCCACTCCCTCCACGTTGGAAGCCTTGGCAGACAAGAGTGCTCTAAAATGGAATGCAAGCTCAGCCCCTGGTGACGTTTCTGTCCCGGAGCTATGGAACAAATCTTAGCTTTGTACATCCAAAGACATGCATCCACACACACTTACTTGTGCACACACTTCCGTTTAATTTGAAAAGAAATCTGGCAAGACTGAATGAGAAGCATCCTCCATGTCCTGAGAAGGGCGCTGTAATGTGAGGCTGGGAACCCATAGTGTGGTGGTTGAGACAGGAAAAGGCCATCAGCAGGAATATTTCCTGTCTTATTAGTCTATTTCCTTCAGGTCCCTGGCTTCACTTACCACCCACACAGTGATGACTATCAAGTTCACATGTGCAGCCCTGACCTTTCCTCTAAATGTGAGCCCCATGTATCCAACTGACCATTCTGTCTCCACATGGATAATTCAAGGGCACCCTGATAACATGTGAAAGATGAGCCCATGATTTTTTCTCACACTCAACCCTCTTCTGGGCTCAATTATGCCAGGAAGCACCACCCTCAATCGCCCAAATGTACACACTGAAACCTAGGGCTCATAATTGATGCATCCTACTGTCTAACCTTGTGCTGAAGTTTGTCAGTCCTCGCCTACCTCCCCCTCCACTTATCTTCATTTTGCCTGCCATTGCTTTAGTCTTTCTTGGCTACCATCCTGCTTCACCTTGACTACAGCACACAATTTCTTTCAGTTCCTCAGAGCACCTTGCTCTGTCCTACCACAGAGTCTTTCTCAAGCAACTGCTGAGGCTTGCAATTCCCTTCTGAGCTGACCCATTCTCATTCTTCAGATCTCAGCTCAAACACTTCCTTGGGGAGACTTCCTGACACCCAGGGGATTGAAACCTCCATTTTTATGTCATTATAGTACTTTTGACCTTTTCTTCCTAGTACTTCCTAGTTTTATTTTTCAATATATATTCTTCCGATTCATCTCTCTCTCCTCTAGACTATGAATTCCACAGGCACAGGCTCCACGGCTGGTCTTGCCACCTCATGGGCCCAGGATCCTGATCCTGCCTGACCCATAGGCATTCAATTGATGTTTATTTCATTATGTGAATGAATGAATGAAAACTAACTTCTAAATGCTTCTTGTGTGAGGAAACCAGTGAACAGCTATCTATTGATGTACTCATACAGCATCTTCTGTTTGAACACTGAGCACTGACTATTTGATTATTTCTAGAATGAAACTCCCCTTGGGGGGCTGACAGCAGTTTGGCCATGCATATTAATTCCATTGTGCCCATTGAGGCCATGGAACAGGTCAGGTGGCTAATAATGTAACGCTCTTCTGCAAGCTCTTTTTAAAGGTTCACTTTGGCCCCTGAGGATGAGCTGCAGAGTGAGAAGGAACAAGCTGACCTGGCTTCTGACACCTTAACTGAGGGAGGTAACAATGGCCTTGGGCTGGAAGGAAGTAAGGAGGACAAATCTTCCTGCACCTGGTCACATGTGTCAGAGGTCAGCCTTGGGAAGGCACAGGTGCCAAGTGAACTCATACATGCCGGACTTATGACTTGTCTCTTGGCATTCCACATGACGAGCCACCTTCTCGGTGTCACCCCTCCCTACCACACACCACAGGAAAATACCTGAACAACTTTGACCACCATCTTTCTATTGTAAGGCAGTTTGTCTGGTACAGTCTCAATAAGCTTCTTCATGATGTTGCATATGGAATAGGTTCACCTGAAAATGACATAATCTTTTACAAGAGGCATATTTAAAGACACAAATGTCCAGGCAGGGATGAAATAAGAACTCATAAAATGCACAAAAAAGATCCAAATGACTCGTGTCTGCAAATATATCCCAAAAATATTTTCAACACTCTTTTGGTATGTCTAGCTCTGATTGAACCAGGAAAGCCAGATTTTAAGAGGGAAAAAAAAAAAAATACAACAATTTGTCTGACAATTTTACAAAAACAAAAAAAGAGATTAGATCATTCATTTCTCAGAATTCCAGAGTGCCTACTCTGCTCTAATTGGATCTGCTTATCTGAAATTATATAACAGTCACGGCTAACGCCAACTCCCCTTTCCACAAAAGATATGGGGAGCTTGGTTTCATCTTTGTAATAATATTAACTAATATGGTGAAGCCTTGTAGAATTTATAAATCACCATTGCCTGCATTGTACCACCAGAGTTCTTCAAACCTTGTGAGGGCATATTTTATTAATATTTATACTGCAATGGAGGAAGTTGTGACTTAGAGAAGTTTAGTGTATTATTTACGATAATTGTGTATTACTTTCATATTTAACACTAAAAATCCAAATCCAGACCTCTTTCTAGTCCTCCGCACTACTTTCACACCACTGTTTTCTTTCCTTTTTTCCTAATCGCACCATTTAAAAATAGTAATTTATTCTTCAGCTCCATCTGGGTCTATGGTCAAAGAAAATAAGTATCTTGAAGTGATATTTGCACCCCAATATTTGATGCACCATTATTCACAATTGCCAAATATGGAAACAATAATAGATGAATGGACAAAGAAAATGTGGTCTATATACACAGTGGAATATTATTCAGCCTTAGAAGGAAAACAAATCCCTGGGGTGTTCTCACCACACTCACACACACACACACATACATTCAAATAGTAAATAGTGGTAACTACCTGAAGTGATAGATAAGTTAATTAGCCTGATGTGCTCATCATTTCACAAGGCATTCATCTATCAAAACATTGCATCGTATGCCCTATATATATACAATTATTATGTTTTCATCATTTTTCCATAAAGCTGAACAAAGAAAAATAGCAATTCATTGAGAGAAATAAAAAGGTCAAATAGGTACATTTGTTCTGAAGATAACCAGGAGCTATTACTTTTCTGTATTTTGTTACTTCTTTATTTTTGAATTTAAAAAAATCATTCTATTTTATTTTATTTTGTCTATGTAGATGACAATAAAAAATGACAAGTCCTCCTAGGAATGTGTGAACTAGTACAGCTGAATCTGACGTGTTTCCACCTCTATGTGCTTGTTTCTGGGCCAGTTTTCATTTTGGTACGACTTTAAAAAATTCATGGTACTGTTTTCTTTTTGAGCTGAGTTCTTGTCATTTATTTTAATGTCTAAATGTATTTTTATTCATAAAGAAATAGGTCCAAAAATGTTTACTTTCAACTCAATGCTGGAATTCGTGGCAAACCTAGGCATATAAGGTACAGTCCACTTCCCATCTGTTTAGAATTTGTCAGAAGAGCCAGGTACGCCAGAAGCAGATCCCCGGGGACAGGGGAAAAAGAGGATTAGTGGACCCAGAGGGTCAGCAAAAGCTGAGTCAGAGGAGAATGTGGACAGAGACAATTTGTTGACACTAGACTCTCAGTAACTAGCTGGCAAAGAGCCCAAGTGCACATCAAAAAAATATGAAAACCATGAATCTGACACTGGGACTTGGGTCATCAAATTGGTTTTGCTGTTATTTTCCTTCTCTATCTGGAAGACAGCTACAGTCTAAAAAAGGTCCTTGGACTTGATTCTTTCTAATTGGCTAACGATGAAACATTTTACTTTAGAACACATTTACTTCCAAAATACATAGATACATATCTCGTTCATTCTTTTTCTATGCCCAAAAAGTAGGGCAAGGAAGCCATGGCTTACTCCCTTCATGGGGAAAAGTAACTTCCTGGGTACTCACCTGCACCTTGCTCCCTGGGAGAACAAACCTGCTTCTCCTGCCCTGGGCTCCTGCTCCATTGCCCAACGAGGTGTTTGTGTGTGGCTTTTCAGTTTTAAAGGCACACCCACATGCCTGGGTCCTTTGTTTTGCCTTGTTTATGATTATTATCAGCATTATAATAATGTGTTGTCACTCTTTTTATACATACTTTTAAAGGGTAGAATTATTAATAGAAGACAGGAACTTGGACAACCCTCTTAGAAAATCGACCTTAGAATCTTGAGATTCAACACAAAAGCTTTAAAATTTCCTCCAAGTTCTCACGGAAAATTAACAATCTTTGTTCTCTACCACATGGTTCCATTATCAAAAATCTTAATTCTAGAATGGGTCCAATACAGCTGGGCTGTTTGAGGGCTACAAAAAATTCCTGACAGTGCCCGTCATGGCTAGATGCGGATCATCTCTTTGAGGTAAAGTAAGTGCAAGTTGACATCTGTGGCGGGAAGATTCTGCCCTAAGCCACAGAGTTTCCTTAAGCCTAAATTCCTGCAAGACATTTTATTCTCTTCTTTGCTCCACACAAAATAACAATACAAATACAAATGCATCACACTCCAGCTATAAACTTTAATAGCCTTGGCCTCTGCCAAAGTTTGAATCAAATTTGATGTTTTGAATTAAAAAAATAACAATGCCCAAAGAGATTGCATTGAAATCACATTTGTTTAACATTCTCACACGGATGCATGCCTCCCAAACATGGTTATGTTACAGATGTTAGCACTGCTTTTACCAGAAGTCTGCTTCTATGCAAACTGCTTTCTGCACTAGCAAAGCTCCGTGAGAGTGGGGTCATTGTCCCCAAGTGCAGATGAAGGTCTTGAGGCTAAATGAAGTTTATTTGCTCCAGATCTTGTTGCTCCTCTGTGTCTGAGATGGCAATAAGCTACCTGCTCCTGTGCTGAATCTGCATCACCATGCACTAGCCACTTCTCACTTCAGGAAGCAAAGCAGGGCCCCAACCAGGCTGAGAGGGCTAAACAACTCTCAGGTGCCGGAGGAGTCCAGGCAGGGCCTCTCAGGAGGGACAGTGAAGAGAGTGCTAGGATGTGATGTGGGCAGCAAGACCTTGGAAAGTGCAGGGTGGGAGGGGAGGGAAGGTTTCTGAGCATGGAATTTTCTAGAAAGGAGAGCTGCCCAGAACGTAGACAAAGAGCACAGATGGCCAGCTGAGAGAGACCTGTATACTATTCTTGTGCCACTGCCATTTGATCAGAGTGCAGAGAGAGAAGGGCAGTATGATCACCCAACAGTCCACATCCCCCACCTGGGGGACCCCTGCAGTCCCCATTAACCAAGTGAGCACAGTATTTTCCCATCAGGAGAGCTGGGCTGGGTCTCAGATTTGCTTCCTTGAGGCTGCTAGCTCAACTCTCCCTTGCGGGTAATTGGAGAGGTCTTTAAGGCCAGCAACCACCTTCTGGGGGCATGCTTGAGAAATGAATGTGTGAACAACACTTCCCACTTGGCTTGTTAGGAATTTCACCCCAAGAAATGACTCCTGGTTAAAGGGCAGCCAGAGTGGGAGGCACTACTTCCTGTTTGGGTCTCCTTTCTTTCCATCAAGCCCATTGATCTGAATCTCTTTTTCTACCACCAAAGGGTTTTTTTGTTTATTTTGTTTTGTTTGTTTTGAGACAGAGGCTCACTCCATCACTCTAAGTAAAGTGTCATAGCTCACAGCAACTCTTGAGCTCAAGTGATCCCCTTGCCTCAACTTCACAAGTACCTGGGAATATAGGCCCCCACAGCACCGCCCAGCTAGTTTTTCTACTTTTTCTTTTTTTTCAGTCAAGACAGGAAGTTCTTGCTATTGCTCAGACTGGTCTTGAACTCCTGAGCTCAAGTTACCCATCTGCCTTGGCCTCCCAGAGTCCTGGGAGGCACAAGCCACCTCACCTAGTCCACCATCAGAGGTTTTGCTTTCTGGTAACTGGTCTCTGATGCCCCAGACATTGTCTTTACTTAAGCTCTGGGCTGGTTACTCAATGACTTCTGCCTCCGGGTCAACAAATCAATTTCTCTCCACTACCTGAGGAAACTCTATCTGCTCCCATTAGGGCATTGATGAAGGCCCCTAAAGAGTAACCTCGTCTCTCCCTCTCAAGCATTTGAAGGGAAATTACTAAGAGTTTTGCTTTTTCTGCTCTCCAGTAAAATGCAGCTGTTGTATCTGTTTTCTTTTTATTATTATTTTGTTGTTGTTGTTGTTGCAGTTTTGGGCTGGGGCTGGGTTTGAACCCACCACCTCTGGTATATGGGGCCAGCACCTTACTCCTTTGAGCCACAGGCACCACCCATGTCTGTTTCCTTTTATCCTCTGAAAAGGAAGGATGTTGCAGATATCCTTCCCCTTCAAGGGGCACCTCACAAACAGGAACTTGCTGTGGGAACTGGCAATTTTAATAATCGGACCTCCCTTATTTTAAGCCAATGGACTGGACTCAGACTAGCACACGCCTTTTTCTCTTCCAAGAACCACCCTCTGTGTCAAGGAAATCTCCTCCACTCTCTAGAACACTTACTCTCCCTTTTCAGGAGATCCCGACTCCATGTTTCCTCAACCAGCTCCTGCAGTAAGAGTGCAAATACCTAGCACTACCCTTTGCTCCCAGAAGGCAGACTCAAACCCACAGTTTAACTGTAATGCGCGTAATGAGTTTCATGTGCCCAAGGGATAATCAAACTAGAGGCTCACCATGGGTCATACAACTTCCCTGAATCTGTGCATGTGTGTGTGCGGTGGGTGTGTACATATGCACCTGCTCACACACATTCATTTGTAGGGTAAAGTGTCAAGTGGCTCAGGCTTCACATCTTTATCAGAGCTGCTCTGATCAGAATCAATCCCACCCACCCCCTTGTAATTCGCCAATTCCAAATACACTGAAAAACCTATAATTTCCTAAGACCCTCAAACACCTGGATACCTACACATGCTGTTTGTCTAGCATATCCTCCACCCCAACTCACCTGTCTCACACCCTCCCAACCACCCCACTGCTCTCAGCAGGTCAGTAAGATCAGCAGTTCATCTACCATATATACTCGAGTATAAGCCGAGGTTTTTCGCCACAAAATTTGTGCTGAAAAACCTGAACTTGGCACAAATTTTGTGCCCAAAATACTCGGCTTATACTCGAGTATATGCGGTATTTCCTCCATCCCTGTTAACTCCCACACTCGGCCCTAGAGAAGTACAGACTGCACTATATTAAGACAGTGAATTCACCTCTTTGTGTCTCCTTGAAGAAAGGAACAATGACTTGCTTTCCTTGTATTGGCAGTGTTGTGTAGTGCTTGCCTGGCTTGTAGCAACTATTCAGGAAATATTTTTTGAATAAAGAAATAATTGGCTCAATTGATTAAGCAACAGATTTTATGCTGAGAACCTTAGCAAGGAGCCCCAATCTTACTCTTTCATTATAATGTCTCTACTACATTTTAATTCCTGCTGGGCTCGTGCTGTCTTTGCAAGGATTAAGATCGGAAGTGCTTACTTAAGAATTGCATATTACCTCCAGGGGCAGGACAACACCCTTCCTTTTACTTCGCTCATTTTCAACTTTCAAATCTTTTCAACTTTCAAATCTTTTGGATGTGATGTGCAGAGCGTATAGTGGTCATGAAAACAAAGGCTGACTCCAAAGCCATAGACTCCCCTTCCAAGTTCTCCATGTCTCCCCATCGTACCTCCTTCCCTTTTTCTGGTCCTCAGGATGAAAACCATAGTGTCCCTTTCATCTTTGCTCTGTCATCAGCTTCAGTTATTTGTTTTTCCTTTTCAGATCTCTAATAATCTCTCCTCCTTGCATTTTCCTAAAACCACCATTCTAGATAGGTTCTTAATAGGCTGTAATCGGATATCCACAATTGAGCAATTCATTTTTCTTTTAGTACGTATTTACTGAGTATTTTCTGGGTGTCAGGTAGGCCCTGTGCAAATGCTCTCCTTATGTCCAGCCTTGGTTCTTCTACCCATCTGACATACACTACCAGGAAGAGCTACCCAAGTACCAACTATATGACATTCCTCCCCTTCTCAGGGCCTCCTTGGTTGAGTCTGATTTATTCTATGAAGATGAAATTAAGACCACGTTATTTTTCTCCAATTAAATGTGCAGCAATGCAGTGAACACAGCACCAGACATGGTTAAGCTAAAGCAAACTTTGTTTCCTCCCTCTGCCACACCTAGAAGACACAGGGAAGAAATTATAGAGCCTCAGTTACAAAGAGGCATAAGAGTTGAAGCTCTCATATCCCCAGGTAGGGAGCAATGAACAGTATATGTGCACGTGCACACACACACGTGTGTGTATGCCTCTGTGTGTGGATTTGGGTGAGAGAGAGAGAAAGAGAGAAGAAAAGAGAGAGACATGCTGGGGCAGAGCAGAGATTGAAGAGGGCTGGGCACTTCCAGCAGCTTACAATGCCCTACGTAATCTAGGGATGCTATTCAAAGACTATCACAGTTTCAATGGCTGTAACAAATCAGAACAAAGGCAGGAATCTGACAAGGGTCTTGTTGTGTTAGGTGGCCTTGGGGAAAGAGGCAGGGGACTCTTCTAGCTAGGGAACTACCTGAGTATTAAGATTCGCAAGGTATACATGGTATTGCTTAACCAGAAACAATCTCGTCAAACTTCTCAATATATCCCATTCGTCAACACTCATATCTTAATTTGAACAAACTAAACCAAAATTTAAGAACTTTTCTATACTGCATAATATTCTTTTTCATTTTTTCTTAGGGCTCAAAGACTTCAAAAGACTTAGAGAACAGTTTGGCACATAAAGAGTACAGTGTAAAATGTACATGGAAAAATAACAACTCACAAGGCAAATTAGCTCCCCAGTGTCAGGACAGCAACTTAGAGGCTTTTATCTGGCTTTGCATAACTTCCATGGTGAGGTCCCTACCACGTCACAGTACTTCCCCATTGTAGTCCCCAATATGTGTACCACAACCTGGCATAACCTTCTACTGTCTTACCAACATCCCAGTCTCACTTTGGGCTTCACCACATAGCCTCCCAAACACTGTTCTTGCTCACCTCATATCTAAAACATCCACCCATTGGGACTCAGCCCAAGTGACATCTCCTTAGTTACAGTTTGACTATACTAGTTTCCCCCTTCACTTAACTCTGTTATTGCCTAGCTGTTCTTCAATAAACAGCAAATATGGAGCACTTACTATGTCTTAAGTACCATTCCAGGGATTATACATGAATTTTCTCATTTAATTTTTATGACAACCCATTAAGGTAAGTGCCATTACATCTGCATTTTACAGAAGGGAAAAAGGCACAAAAGGATAAGGTGATGTTCTTTATCTGTTGCTGCATAACCACCCCAAATTTCATGACATAAATCATCAATGGTGTTACCATGCTGATGTATTCTGTGGGTTGAACAGAGTGGCCTGGCTTCTCTCTGCTCCATGATGTCTGGAGCTCAGCTAGGCACACAGGACTGACTGGGGATGACTTGAATGGTGGGGGCTGGAAAGTTCTGAAGTCTCCTTCATTCACATGCCTCGCCCCAAGTGCAGGGTGATGCAAAGGGGGAGCTTAACTGAGACTATCACAGGAGCACCTACTCATTGCCTTCCCCCATGCCTTCATTTTGAGCTTCTTACAGCACAATAGCTGAGTCCTACAGGACATATTCTCAGAGTACACAACCATAGATCAAAAAGGGAGGAAGCCCATAGGTTCAGGCCTTCCTCTAGTTTACTGTCTGAAGTCAGGCACTGTCACATCCACCTTACTCTATGCTAACAAGTGCATCACTGAGGTCAGTCCAGAGTCAAGAAGGAATTAGACTCCACTTCCTGCTAGAGGTTCTCCACTTCCTGGTGAGGTCACACCAAGAAAGGCATGTAGGTTGAGACATATCATTATAGCCATCATTAAAAAATGCAATGTGCCTGCCATACTCATACAGCTTAGAAGTGACACAATCAGACTGTTGCATATTTGTTAGGGCTTTTTTTAATCATCCAAGATAAAGTGTAAATTCTTTCATAGACACAGCTGAAAACATAGCTTGATTTTCCCACATTATATGATAAAAAAATTATATGCCAAAATAAATGTTTTTATTAATTTTTTAAAAGAAGCCAGAGAGAAGTGATAGTTACATGCCATGGGATTTTTTTTTTTTTATTGTTAAAACATAGCTGTGTACATTTGTGCAATCAAGGGGTACAATGTGCTGGTTTCATATACAATGTGAAATATTCTTATCAAACTGTTCTACGTAGCCTTCATGGCATTTTCTTAGTTATTGTATGTAGACATTTGTATTCTGCATTTAGTAAGTTTTGCCTGTACCCATTCTAAGATGCACCGTAGGTGTGCCCCATTCATTACCCTCCCTCCACCTTAACCTCCCCCCTCCCTTCCCCTCCTTTGGCCCCTTCCCCATATTCTTGTGCTATAGTTGGGTTATAGCCTTCATATGAAAGCTATAAATTAGCATAATAATATGGCTGAGTACATTGGATACTTTTTCTTTCATTCTTGAGATACTATGCTAAGAAGAATATGTTCCAGCTTCATCCACATAAGCATGAAAGAGGTAAAGTCTCCATCTTTCTTTAAGGCTGCATAATATTCCATGGTATACATGTACCACAATTTGCTAGTCCATTCGTGGGTAGATGGGCACTTGGGCTTCTTCCATGACTTAGCAATTATGAATTGGGCTGCAA
>CAUYPK010109387.1:0-19310 GCA_963574355.1 Loris lydekkerianus
TTGACCTTTTTAGGCAAAATCTTCCTTTTAAAAATAATGACAGGTCTCAGCTTAGTTCCATTAGCTAAACATGTAAATGGTTAAAAATCCTGAATCCTTATACTCCAAAACCCCTGATTATAAGGATTCAGGATTTATAAACATTTATTTACAAGACTTTGCTGCCTTAAATGGGGTTTTCACTTAATTAAATGTGCCATTAAATATTGTGGGTTAAATAGTTCAGTGGAATACAGTTCAGTTCAGCTGCCTACCTCCTCAGCTCAGCTGCGACCTGTGGACTGAGCTGAAGCACCACCCCCTCAAGCAGATGACAGAAGAGGACTGGAGACTACGTGCATTTGATTAGGTGCACACTGAATCAAATAACCTGTATGACCCGAGTATAAGCCAAATTTGGGTTTTTCAGCACAAATTTTCGGCACAAAAACTCGGCTTATACTCGAGTATATACGGTCATTATAAAAAATTGCTACCAGATTTCCCCTGAAGAGGAAAATGAACCCTAGAAGCCTCACATTATCCTCTGGACAGAACTCAGAAATAATCTGTTTTGCAGCTGAGCAAATAGCAGGTGGGCAGGTGAGGGGCTTGCCATAGAGATGCTGACTGGCCAGCATCTGCTGCACCCAGTTCTGAGGGAAGGCGGGCACTGGTGCTTCTAGAAAAACGCACTGTTGCCTGCGACCTTCTAACTGGCTCTTTTGCACTTAAGACTTTTTTTTTTCTAATGAATAAATATATATTTTCAATTTTTATTTATTTTTTATTTCAGGTTAATGTGAGGGTACAAATGAGGTTACAATATTTGCATTTGTTGGGGGTGGCACCTGTGGCTCAGTGAGTAGGGTGCTGGCCCCATATACCAAGGGTGGTGGGTTCAAACCCGGCCCCAGCCAAACTGCAACAAAAAAATAGCTGGGCGTTGTGGTGGGCGTCTGTAGTCCCAGCTACTTGGGAAGCTGAGGCAAGAGAATCGCCTAAGCCCAGGAATTGGAAGTTGCTGTGAGCTGTGATGCCACAGCACTCTACCTAGGGCAACAAAGTAAGACTGTCTCTTAAAAAAAAAAATTGCATTTGTTAGATATGGTCCCTCTTGTAGTTGTGTCCTGTGTAGGGAGCTGTGAGGGGAGCTGGGGAGAAAAAGGGCATTTTCTGCTTACCTAACCCCACGAAGCTTTTCCTCTTTTCAGAGAACCAGCTGCCTGCACTGTCCCCAGTGCATGGTACAGCAGTCCCTTAACCCAGAGACCTTTGTACAGAGTCTCTGTGGGGACAAGGTCTGGCCTCCGTGAGACGTTTTTTGTCTTTTGCTCCAAGGCATTGACCGTCGTTTTCAACAGACTTTTTGGGACTCCCAGTACACACTGTGGTCTCCCACATACTTTCCCCAAATATTCCTTTCCCCATTACTCATTTGTTCCTTGCCTTGCAATCCACTTTTAATTGTCTCATAAATCACTTCATAAACTTAAATCAAACAAGAACTTAAAAATTCAGTCTTCTGCTCCTGAGTCCCAGCCTCATGGCTTTCCACCCACTGACCTGAACTCAGAAGGTGTGCCATATACCCTTACATTGTGCCCCTTAAGTGGGCGCTCACCAACCCCCTCCCCCTTCCTTGTTCCTCCTCCCCCCAACTTGAACTGAAGTTTTCTCTTTGGTGGGGGTGTATTAGATCGACTACTGCAGTGGTTCTCAACCTTCCTAATGCTGCGACCCTTTAATATAGTTCTTGTGGGTCTCCACCCACAGGTTGAGAACTGCTGTTCTACCAGCTTCATATTCGTATGGAGTACTCTGGATACTTGGTTTTCCATTCTTATGGTACTTTACTAAGAAGAATGTGTTTCAACTTCTAGGTTAATACAAAAGATGTAAGATCTCCATCTTTTTTTTGAACATAAGACATTTTTTATCACTGTCCCTTTTGTCATTTGTTTTGTGGTGGTCGGTGGCCTCAGAGGAGCCACATCTTATCCACAAAGGGCCTCTACTGAACAGGGAATTGCGGCTGATGGGAAGCCCCCTGTCCTTCCAGTGGGGTAACTATGTGCCCTCTTTGTAACATTTATAGAATAGCTAGTGTGCCGAGGCTGCACATTTTCAGGGTTTCCCCTTTTTTCATACCTCATTCTTACCTTCTGCTGGGCCATCACTTCGTGGGAAGAGAGAAACTTGCTTGGGTTGTAAGCCTTGGTGCTGTGCGTTCTTCTCTCGTAAGGCGGTCTTTTCTCGGGAGCCATTAAGTGCTGGCTGATTGGTGGGGCAGATGTGTCTGCTGGGGAGGGAGAAGCTGCTGGCCTCTGCAGGAAATAGAAATGGTGTGTGTTCATTTTCTATTGCTGTATGACAGATTCCTACAAAGATAGCCATCAAATCCCACACAAATGTGTGATCTCACAGTTTCCCGGGGCCAGGAGTCCAGGCCTGGGTTGGCCAGGTCCTCTGCTCAGGGTCTCGCCAGGCTGACATCAAGGTACCAGCTGTGACTGGGGACTTTGCTGGAGGCTCACGCAGGATGTGGACAGAATTGGGCTCCTTGTGGAGGAAGGTCTGGTTGGTGGCTATGGCTGTGTCCCCCACCCTGGCCCTGTGACCCCTCCTGCACGCCCCCTCCGCCCCCCGTTTCTGACTTCAGACCCAGATTTACAGGCTGATGTGGTGAGGCCATGCCTGCCTGTGGGTCAGCTCCTGGTGCCCCATGTGTGGAGTCCTCCTCGCTTAGGGGAACCTTCTGAGGCCTGTGCACCAGGAGTGGGGTCTTAGGGCCATCACAGAATCCTGCTGCCTTGTGGGGAGGCACCTGTCCTGCGGAAACATATCCTGTGGGTAAACTATGTAGTGTCACTTCCAAAAATGGCTGTAAATCCAGCTGTGACACTGAGGAGTGTGACTCACTTAATCCTTTGTCACTTTAGAAAATATGACCCACTCACAGTCTCAGGACAACCCTGCTGCCTTGGAGGAAGCCCTGAGAACTGTGTCACCAGAGACTTTTCTAGTAGAGGGGAAGGGCACACATTCTACCCACCTAACATCATGTACAGTCCCAGGAAGGAGAAGGCAGCTTCACTCCGTCCACCCTGGGTGCTCATCAAGCCTCAGGAAGGGTGTTATTAAGAGGCTGGTTTTGAGTGCCGTGCAGGTGGGATTTATTTCTGTCTTTGTGGTGCTTGCCCCCTGCACAAATCTCTGTGTGTGCGTGGGTGTGTGGGTGAGGAGGGCGTGGGGCACATGCAAGTGGATGAATTGTGCAGTGAGACGCCCTTCCCATCACTTGCTTCCTCTGCCCAATGTGAAAGAAACAGGCCCTTTGAAATTGCTTCATATCCTCTGTTAGGAACCCAGAGAATAGTCATGATAAGGAAAAAAGACTAAAAAAAAGCTAATGCTTATAATACTATAAAGTCAAGGTTTGACCTTTGGCAAAGGAAATAGGAACATGGCTAAAATGCTTTAATCTATTCGACTTCAAGGCCCTCTGTCCCCGTGCTCAGAAGAGGTCAGGCTGGTTGGCAGTGAGCAGGGTGGGTCCTGCAGCAACCTGGGCTGGTGGCAGCAGGTGGCAGAACTTGTCACAGAGGGAGAGGTGGCTTTGAGAATGCTTCGCTTTGTAGGAAATGTTGTGTTGGCCCAGGAAAAACATCTTTGTGGCCACTTTCAGGGGCTTGACTTGACAGCCCCCCCCCTTCCAGAGGGCACCCTCTAGTGCAGTGGTTCTCAACCTGTGGGTCGCAGCATTAGGAAGGTTGAGAACCACTATACCAGTGGGTATGTCTTTCTTTGCCTTTTTTTTTTTTTTTTTTTTTGAGGACAGAAGCTTTATCTATAATAACTTGTCTTTGTTTACTCTATAGCCCTCCCAGAGCTGTTTCTTGATGGGATGGGTTTGGTAGATCTTGAAGTAGAGGAATACAAGAAAATAGAGCCTTCCAATGGAAGGGGCCTTCTCTTTTCAGTATTGGGAGCAGCCAGTGGCCAGGAGCCCTCCTGAACTTTGTCAGAGGTTCCTTTAAATCCGCAGTATGGAATAAAATAGAGGTGAAAAAAATTGGCAGAGGGCTCTTATCTCCCAGACTCTCTCCACTTCCCATCCAAAGCTCAGGAGGCAGACAGATGTGGCTCCCACACCCTACCCTGAGGTCCCTACTCCAGGAACTGGGGTAAGGGGTGGGCTGCTAAGAAGGGTATGGTTGATGGGAAAAGTGTTTTAGTGGTTGGTTAGTTTGTTTGGGTTTTTTGTCTCCAACAATATCACCCTGAGGATTTCTTGGTAAGATTTTCTCCTGTAACAGATCATGTTGAAATAAATTTGTATTTCTCCACTTGTTTAAAGATGGTCAAAATTGCTGTGCAGAAACTCTTAACAATGACCTTTGGGGGGTTAGTTAGCCTATTTTTTCAGAGTCAAAAAATTTTTCTAAAGAAGGTATCTATAAATAATGTTTTCATCAAAATGTCAATCAGTATCGACCAGCAGGTTTTGAGGGCTGACTGTGTCAGGTGGGCCTCACTCTTAGTGAGCGGCAGGTCTTTCCTGCTTCGTCCTGAATGGAGCTGAGAGGGCAGGTCTGCTCCCATCTGCACCCGAGGAGAGGGGGATGTGGAGGTTTGCTCTCAGGCAGAGCTGGGATCAAACCCAAGGCCTGTCCTCTCTGCTCCCTAACCTGCTGCAGTTTAAGTCTGGTTTCACATGATTTGATATTTAGTGATACTTCTTTTTTATTGTGATAAAGTACACAAAATGTATAATTCACCATTGAAGTTATTTTTAAGTGTATAGTATCAGTGGCGTCAATTATCCTCAGTGTTACACAACGGTCACCAGAATCTATTTCAGAAACTTCTCCATCATCCCAAATGGGAATTCTGTATTTATCAAATTGCAACTCTCTAATCTCCCTCCCCAAGCCTCTGCTGCCACTAATCTACTTTCTTTGTGAATTTGTCTTTTTCTGGGAACCTCTTGTAAGTGGAATTATGCAATATTTGTCCTCTGGTGAATGGCTTATTTACATAGCAGATATCATCACAGTTCATCCATGTTAATGTCAGTCTTTTTTATGAGCGAGTAATAATGTGCTGTATACATGCCGTGTTTGCTTATCCATTCATCTGTGGATGGACACTGCGTCCTTTCCACTTTTTACCTGTTGTGAATAATGCCGAAACAGTTACTGCTTTCCGTTCTTTTGGGTATATGCTAAAACCATATGGTGAACAATTCAGTGGCAAGTGGTATACTCCCAGGGTTTTGTGGCCATCAACACTGTCTATTCTAGAACATTCTGTTACCTTGGGAGGAGGAACGTCTTGCCCATTAAGCAGCTGCTCCCTGTGACCCCTTCCTTCAATCCCAGTCAGCCCCTGATCTACTTTCTTCTGTATGGATTTGTCTGTTCTGCACATTTCATATAAATGAAGTCATATATTATGCGGTTTTTATGAATATTCTTTTTTAAAAAACCTTTTATTATAAAAATTTTCAACAGACATGAAAGTAGAAAAAATTGTTTAATGAGCTCCATGCACCTGTCACCCAGACCCAGCCATGATGAAGCTCTTGCCAGTCTTGTTAACCAAAGTCTCTTTACCAGGGATGAAAAGAAATACGTGACCCGATTCTGGAAAGAAATACGTGTAGGGGACTTTGTGTGCCTCCACTGCAACGAGATCATCCCTGCGGACATTCTGCTGCTGTCCTCCAGCGACCCTGACGGGCTGTGCCATATCGAGACCGCCAACCTGGACGGAGAGACCAACCTGAAAAGGAGGCAGGTTGTTCGTGGCTTCTCAGAGCTTGTAAGTGACCGAGTCTCCAGGGCATCACAGACTTCACGGCTACACAGTCCCCATGCTGACCTTCTGGGGGCCAGAGCACCTGCTCTCCCCGTATCAGGCCCTGCTGCTTTTCCTAGTAGACAGGAGTGAGGGTCTGAAAGGACCCCTGACCTGCTCGAGCTCACAGTCAGCTGCAGCTTTGGGGAGTAGGACCCAGATGTTTTGACTTCGATTTCCACTGCACACGTTTGAGTTTCTTAGAATGGTGCTTGTTCCTATGCACTTAAACGTAACATTTATGACCAGCTGATGGGTGGCATTTACTGAGCCATTGTGCTGGCTCATTCACTGATGACAGAGCAGGAATGATGGTCTGGTCCCACAGTGTAGCTCAGGGACATTTTTCTACTCCCGTCTATTTTGGAGTTCAGCATCAGGCCTTCTGTAACTGAATTCTGCCTTCCACACCCACTAGCCAGTGCTCAGAAGTCTGCAGCAGGGCAAGTTGGGAGGAGTGGGAGGGGAGCAGGGCCTGATCCCTTCATCCACAAACAAGCCTGGGGCCAGGAACCTCCTGCTTCAGTGAGAAAGGCTGCCCCACCAGGTGTGTGGAGGGGACTCCAGGCACTCACTCCAGGTGGAATTAAAGTGGGTGGGCCTCAGAGATCAGGAAGAGGCTGGAAGGACTTTTTTTTTGTGAAACAGATTCTTACTCTGTCACTCTGGATTGCATGCTCTGGCATCATCACAGCTCACAGTAACCTCACAGTAACCTCAAGTTCAAGCCATCCTCCTGCCTCAGCCTCCTGAATAGTTAGGACTATAGGCCCTGCCATGATGCCCAGCTATCTATTTTTTTAGTAGAGATGGGGTCTTGCTCTTGCTTAGGCTGATCTTGAACTCCTGAGCTCAGGCAGTCTGCCCACTTTGTCCTCCCAGAGGGCTGGGATTACAGGCATGAGCCACTGTGCCAGGCAAGTCTGGAAGGAGATGGGCCTGGTCCTTTGCTTCAGCTCACAATCCCACCCCAGTTCCTGATCGCTTGTCTGCCTATATCGGCCTGTATTGAAGGATGTGAAGGGGCCCAAGAAACAAGTTCCTGCCTTTCCAGGGAGGATGCCTCTGGGGTTTATTTCCTCCTGGTGGGGTGACAGAAGCCCTCCCCACCAGCTCCTACAGGAGAAAGCGTTCCCAGGAGGTGGGACCAGGACTTGGCTAGCATCTGTGGAGCACTTGGCTTTGGGTTGTACTTCAGCATGGGCACAGTGGCATTTGGTGGGGAGTGATTCGCTGAGTGGGATTGTTTGGGGCCAGCATCCCTGCCCATGAATTGTCCATGATTCCACCCTTCCAGCATGCTAGACAGAGTTCTGCATGCTGCGGCTTCCCTTGTTCCGTGGCTGGTGGGGCTTCTGGGCCCGGCACTCAGCTGGCCTCCAAGTGTGTCACATCATGACCAGCATCTGGCTTGTTCTTTCCTTGCTTATTTCTGCCATGATTTCATTTCCTTTTTTTTTTTTTTTTTTTTTTTTTAAAGAAAACCTCCTTTTGTGTCAAATATATTTTTGTGAGCTGCCTCAAATCTTTCTTGGAATAAAGCAAAACAGGCATCAAAATTAAAAATAGTATTTTTTTTTTTTTTTAAGTGGAGTGCTCCCACCCCAGATCAGGAGAGCTGATGAAAGTGTTTGTGAGGGACCCTTCAAGGCCAGTGTCTGCAGTTTCTGGTTTCTGTGTGACTGTGCTCCTGGGTTTGGTGGTGCACGTGGGCCATGTCCCCAGCTGACCCTTCTCAGGCACTCGTGCACACTTGTCCTCTTAGGGAAGTCAGCCTCACTCCCAGGCTTCTCCCTCAGTCCTGCCACATCTCCCGGACACAGAGTCCCTACCCCCTCTGTACTGTAGGGGACACACTCGGGTGGATGACAACAGAGATCAGGAAGGGGGCAGCTGAGGAGGGCGTGACAGGCTGTGCAGCTTGAACATCCCCCTCTTAGAGGAACAACTGTGTGCACAAAGGATGACGTTAGCATAAACAGCACCTGTGAATGTATCTACTTGGTGAAATTTCAGACGATGCGGAAGATAGGGCATAATTTATGAACCGGAGAGCCAAGTGTGTGTTTGGAGGGATGAGGCGGGGACAGCCACAGGCAGATCTCCCAGCAGACCAGCTAGCAAAAACAACTTTCTTGTTTCACAACCTTCTAATAATTCTTCAACTTCTGACCCCTCTCATATCTAAAATCCCCTCACTTTTCCCCACACAGTGACTGCAGTCCCTTGTAGTTGAGTGGTGCTTTATGCGAATGAGCTGCTCATAATTCTGATGTTTAAAATTCAAGGGTGGCTACAGACAGACACACTCTATATCACCCGTTGCAGGATCCCATGAATGACAGGGAAGTTGAGCTGAGCTATAATCTAGTTAAAATAACAAAATTTAATGACTTAAATAATTTTAATTTTAATTTAAAAAATTCATCTGCATCAAAGTTCTCTTACCTGCACTCCCTTTTTGGTCTCTATTGTCAGCATATTTTTTTATTTTGTGGGGTTTTTTTCCCCCCTTTTCTTTTTCCTTAAATGTCCAAAGACATTTTGCTGGTACCTAAATTTCTATTCGTACATTATTACTCTGGTACACATGAACTGCCTCGTGGAAAATAAAAGCAGTAGGTCCTGGCTTTTAAAAACTGAGCAATTGAAAAAGTGTGAGCCTAACTGCAATGTTACAGTGCCAGGAACGTGTAAAGACTTTATATTTAAGTGAGTTGTTCATAATATAGAGTTAGTTTCAGACAGCTTGATGGTAGTCTGCACACTGACGTATGTCAAAAACAAAGTAATACTTCACCAGTTTGATGGATGGTCATTTGGAAGGGGTAGCCCCCGGGGAAACTTAAATGAGAGATTATTTGTTAAACTTAAGTTAAACATAGGAGATGATCTTGGCATTGGTGTAAGAACTGTGTGTACCCTTCAGGATCTAGCCAGAAGAGAAACACGTGATCAATCAGGGAGAGGCTGATGTAAAGAATTCTTAATGGGCAATTGGATTGTAAGAAGCAGGAAGGGCTCTGAAGAATGAATATAGGATGTTCTGGGTAAGGTGCAGCCCCTACCCCTGATCGGTGTGCCTCCCACTCAGGGGAGAGCCCCCAGGGTGGGGAGCACAGCGCTGGCTCCTAGGTGGCAGAAAAGCCACTAAGGGGTTCTCCTGGTGGAACTTGCTGGAAGACTTCCCTTGAGCCCAGGAAGTTGCCAAGCCTAGGAACTTGCTAGATGCTGGGGGCAGCTGCTGGCCAGCAGGCAGCACTAGAACCAGGCCCTGGGGAGGCTACCAACCAGCAATGCTCGGTTTTGAGGAGTCAAGGGGGCTTCCCTCGGGGTGGAGGTAGAAAGGGATCATCTGAGAGGTCAAGGGAGGCTTCTGGAAAGAGGGGCTTGAAACATATCCCAAAGGCTAGATGCAAAGGTTGCAGCTGCCAGGTATTTTAGGCAATGACATGGGTCAGAAGATGTCTCAGGGATGGAAATAGGGTTTGGGCTTAATAAAGAGTGTTAGACAAATTGTTCAGTTGAGGAGCTATAACAGAGAAGTCTCAAGGTGGCAGAATCTGAGGGCAAGGCCCCAGACTCAGGGCCTGTGATTCCAGGACCTTAAACCACCCCGCCATCTTTCCTCCAGCAAAGGAAACCGACAGTGAGAAGACTTAAGATTTGGTTTAAAAGTTGGAGTCAAATTGACATTATCCACAGATGAAGAGAGGACCCCAGTGCTGAGCATCAGGCTGTCAGAACCTAACTCACATGTGCTCAGGTTCCCCAGGCTCCAGGCCTTACACTATCTCTCGCAATTACAGTTGAGCAAATATTTTTTTAAAATCTCATGTTTTTAAATATAAATCCTGTGCGATAATGACGATCAAACCACTTTGCAGATGAGAAACAGAAAAGGTGAAGTCAAGAGATTGTCCCAAGGTGCAGACCTTTCCCTACTCCTCACATCAGAGGGAAGAAGTCGGGGCTGGTTCTCCCCTGGGGCACTGGGTATGTGCTGCCCCTTCACATGCACATTTTCAGCTCTGCCTCCAAGCTAACACGTCCAGCCATTATGTAGATGAGAGTTTCCACTTCTCCCAGTTCCTTAAATTTAAAAAAAAAAAAAAAAAAAAAAAGTCATTTCCGACACAGTCATTTCTGCACAAATAGGAGTTCCCTAGGCTGGTCATTTTATGTAAAAATCAATTCTTTCAGAGGCCTGTTATTGTAATTTTTATTCATTCAACAAATACTTAATGAGCATCTAATTCTGGCATTCTAGATGACATGTTGATTATCTGTGTGAATAAGTAAATTAGATGGAAGGTTGGCCTGTTAAGGTCTAAGACCAAATCATAAAGGAGAAACGGGGATGTGAAATGTCAGGTGAGTGGTGTCATTTGAGTTGGGGTGGGGATGGGGACAGGGCAGGCCTCCCTGAAAATGGCTGGAGAGTCCAGACTCAGAAGGGGCATCACTGTCAGGGAAGAGCCATCTGGGAGGTGACTTCTGTATTGGTTAATTTGCTGAAAAAGGGTATTCTGACAGTTTGTCTCTTGGGTGGACATGGTTGGAGCATTGCCTACAGTCCCAGCCACACCAAGCGGGTCATCTGTGTGGTGCTGTTGGGAGGAGTAATTGTTAGGTTTTCAGGAAGACCTGTGGCTAACTCTTCCCAGGCGTGTGTGTGGGTGCGTGTACCCCTGTGTGTGTGCACGCCGAACTGTGTTCCAAGTAAGGACGAAAAGTAAAACAAGCATGGGAACTTTCTAAGACTGGAAAGGTGTGAGAAGCTGTGCTCTGAAGACTTGTACCTGCACATCACCCTGTGCTGAGTGCGTCCCCCTCCACTCTGTACACACAGTGTGACCAGTCCTGGGGTGCCGACTGCTTTCAGGCTGCGACTAAGCCTAGTTTCCTGTACGGAGGAGAGGCAGTCTCTCCCTAAGTTACTTGACAGGGTTTGGAAAATGATTTTTTGAATACATAGGAGACAATTTTATTTATTTTTTAAATTTCTCCCTACACATGCTCCCCAAATTATCTCAACCACAGCAAGTTTGCAAAGTAGTTCTTGTCCCGAAGTTTCTTTTTCCTTTAGTTTTTCAAGTTGTTAGTCTTTAATTAAATTAAGCTATGTTCCTTGCGGTGGAATTGAGGGAGGCGACATAATCCATCATCTGAGTGGAAAACAAAGGCAGCTGGCTGGGTGCGTTAATTGGATCAGTTGATATTAAAGCCTCTACAGAAAGATTCATGGTTTTCCTTTATATATTGACATAATAGTCAACAGGCTCATACTTTATACTGTGAGACATTTTAATTCTCAAACTTAATAATCACTTAGTTTTCTTGAAGGGTGTTGTATATGGAGCAAGAAAGAAGGAAATACAATCCGAGAACATAATACCTTTATTTAAATTAAAATTTTAATACCAACAAGTGTGGATATTCAGAGAAATTTAGTTAGGTAGGTATTATTATTTGAGACATACTATGTTTTTTAGTATCAACTGTATTTATTTCATGGGTAATGTGAATTTGGTCATACTAAGATTTTTGTTTTTTTTTTTAATTCCTCACCATTGATTCTAATAAAGAGTAAAGCATTCAGATCATAATGAAAAAAAAATCAAATGCCATGAAGTTAATATTATTAGCCTAAACTGAAGTATTTATACAAAAAGATCTTATTGTATGGAAACTTAATTTTTTTTTTTTTTTTTCCTGAGATAGAGTGTCACTCTGTCTCCCTGGGTGGAGTGTCGTGCGGTCATTGTTCACAGCAACCTCCAACTCCTGGGCTCAAGTGGTCCCTGCCTCAGCCTCACCTGTAGCTGGGACTGCAGGCGCCCACCTCAACACTTGGCTAGTTTTTCTGTTTTTCATAGAGACAGGGTCTCTCTCTTGCTTAGGCTGGTCTTAAACTCCTGAGCTCCAACTTCAAATATTTTTATGTGTATTTCACTTCATTTTTGCATGTATGGTTGGAAGTGGTCCTTTTTTTTTTTTAAATTTCAAGAACACAGATAACCACAAAAAGCCATGAGGGGTTTTTTATCTACTATCTTTAAGGTGGCATATAATGTGAAGTGTTGTTTTTCTCTTTGACTATATTTTCGTTGTAAAAAAGAGAGGAGGGTTCATTAAGTTCCAGCTTCCCTCAGTGCACTTGAATTACATCAGCAATTGCAAAGGGTTTGAGGCTGTGTGTATCTGTGTGTGTGTTTCTGGAGCAGGGGTTTCTTTACCAGTGGGAAAAGCTGACAATGTATGACCCATACAGTTGACTCTGAGCTTTTCCCTACGAGTGGGTATGGGTTTGTATGTTTGTGTGTGTTAAACATGTGTGCGTGTGAGTATAGGTGTAAGTGTGTGTATGTTTCAAAGAAGAAAACAAAATGAAATGACATTGCTTCAGTAGGTCATCACTTTGTGTTATCTTTAAATTTAGGAGAGGATAAATATTCTTTCCTTGGCTAGGACATAGGGCTCTAGAAGTAGATTGCTCTGCGAGAGAACATTCCTTGGGGAATCTGGAGCTTTCGGTCTGGGTACAGAGGCCCTACTTTGGGCCACGTACATTATGAGCCGGGTGCCAGGACTGTGCAGCCTGTGTTCACTGGGTCTGGAACACTCTGTGTCTTGACTGGGGGGAGCGGGCTGTGCCTGGTGTCATTCGTCTCCTGTTGTTTTGTTCTCTGAGGCCCCCACAAAAGGAAACTTCTCTGTGTCCGCAGAGCATAGCATGACACCACCAGTCTTGCATTTGATATGCAGCCCTTTGAATTCTCAAAGTTATCCTAATTTTATTTCTGAATTTATGAGAGTCCAAGGGAAGTTACAGAACACTTGCAATTTGCATGTGCTCCTCAAATGGAAGGCAGTATTTTGGTTCTCATTTTGATATTCATGTTTCTTAGAATTCGCCCCTTCAGGTGAGAGAGGCATAAGCAGAGAGGTTCACGGACACACTAGCACACCCATAAAGGCAGCAACTCACACGAAGCAGGCCTTAGACGGAAACCTACCTTTGAGGAAAGCAAGAACATGACTTCAGAAAACACCACTGCCCGCTCCTGTGTGCACGACACCACACTTCTTAACATCTCAATAGGGCTTAACATTGAAATTACATCAGGGCTTTCTCACCAGGGCTAATGAGTCATCCGTGTACCAAGGAGGTGACTTAAGAAACCTCAGTGAGACTTTTAATTGAGCTGAGATCAGGCCCGAAGCAAATTTTCAGTTTGTCAGTTTCCAGGAACGTGTTTCCAGATATACGTGACAGTCTATCAGCAGGCCTCGTAATCCCTGCCCTCCAACTATAAAAACCCCGGAAATGAGAAGTCTTCCCTTCAGGTTCCAGAAAGTAAGTGCTCAGGTATGTGTGGGTGGGGCGTCCTCGGTCAGCAACTGGGCAGAGCAGGAAGTCATTCTCACCTGCAGTGACTGACTGTTTCACCAGGGGTACCTGCCCTTGGCTAAAAACAAACCCTTTCATGTTTGTGGTAAAAAAGACCAGCTTCAAAGGGTTATGGATCTAGGTTTGTTTTGGACCAAACATCAAATAGTTGGGTTGCTCATCTGGCTTTTATCAAACGTTTTGGATCCTTGACTACCGGGCAGGAACTTCTGCCAGCACAGTGCCTGAGGTTGACATCTCTCCCTTGGCCATGGAATTCCTTCTTAGGCTTTCTGAGTTTTTGGTGTTTTGAAATTGAAAGTAAGGAAAGGGTGTAGGTGCAGGGTTGAAGCTTCTGAAGCTGAGATCAGACTGTCTCCAGCATCAAAGACGGCAGGCTCATGAGGGTGTGGATGTGGGTACAGGGGGAGCCCCTTGCCTTTGCTGAGGTTCCTGAGTGACGTGTGCCTCCGAGACCCTGCGGTGTCTGTGACAAGCTACTTGCAAATCCCTGTCAGTAGGAGATCTGGGGTAGGCAGACCCTAGAGCCTGGAAGTGGGGGGCAACTGTGTATCAGTGTTCAGAAAACTGTAGCTCTTTCTGGTGACAGTGACGAGGCCCACCCCTGCCCATCCCAGGCAGTTGGCCGGCTGATGCTCACTGAATGCCCACGGTGTGCCAGGCCTTCACGTGCTGCTACTTCATTCACTTATCTTGATAACTTTGAGGTTTATTCTCATTAATGGGTGAGCCACTGGGACACAGGGGGAATTGGCCCCCTGGCTCACTGGGATCCGTGAGAGATGGCCCAGTTCAGGGGCACACGTCTGGGGGCTAGTGTCCGGTGAGGCCGGGGCAGGGCCGCCTCTGAGGGGCAGTGACACCATAGCTGGGAGGTCAGGCTGATGTGGGTCGGACTAATCTGCAGCTGTGGTGAAGTCGGGAAGGGATCACAAGTAGCTGGGCATATTCTGAGCCTCAGAATTTAACTCCTGTAAGTGGCATTCATTTCGGGTGCTCCAGACATGTGGACTGGGACGTTTCTGACACCCTGGGTGGTGGCACATATAGGTTGATTTTAGGGGCTGGAAGTTTCTGAACATTTTATAAGTGCAATGGAAGCCTCTAGTTCATGAGGACACAGGCCTGTGGTGTTAGCACCTTGGTGTGTGTGGTGAGAAGTGGCCCTGTGCTGCTTTGGTTGGGCCTGGGTATGCCAGCCCCCCAGGAACACACGGCCCCTGTGACCTCCAATCTCATCTGCCAGGGGTGCCAGCCATGTCCTTATGAACAGAGCACTCTCCCACTTTACAAGGACACCCACCTTGGCAGCCAGGGAAGAAAGGTGGACTTTGTGTCAGGGCCAGGAGGAAGCGTTGAGAGCCCGGTGTGGGTCCTGGTGACATTCCAGCTCTCCAGCTTCAAGCCTCAGGGCCCAGCCAGCTCTGTAGGACCATCCCTGCTCATCTTGGGTTTTAGTCTGCTGGAGCTCATGAGTGGGGCAATACCAGCTGAAGTTTCAACCTCAACCTCTGAGGGGTGTCGCCGCTGAAACCCACAAGTACAGAGGGCTGAAGGCTTTGCAGGAGCCTTTCTCAGCTTGCGGTGAGACGTGCTTTAATGTGTATGTATCATTCTTCCCGGGCCTCTGTAACAAAGTCCCACAGACTAGGGGACTCAACCAGCAGAAATGTGTTTTGTCACACTTGTGGAGTGTGAGGTCAATTGTAGACAAGGTGGGTTTTCCTGAGGGCTCTCTCTTGGTTTGCAGGCTGCTGTCTTCGCTTCTCTTCTCACACAGCCATCTTTCTGGGTCTGGGTCCTTGTCTCTTCTTTTTATGAGGTCACCAGTCAGGATGAGGCCCATTTCTTCTTGGCCTCATTTCACCTTAATCACCTATTTAGAGACCCCCATCTCCAAAGAAGGTCACAGTCTGAGGTCCACATGCATTTGAAGGAGACTGAATTCAACTCCTAGGGGTGCAGTTTCAGACTACTGTTCTGGTGTCATGTCATTATGACGCAGGTGACTTAGCTGCATGCCACCTCTCTCCACTGCTGGGAAAAGGAAAATGCTTTCTCCTGAACCTACAATTAGAAACTCTGAACCATAGTAAGTCAGCCAGAGGTTGATGACTTCTCTGGCTGCCTGCAGACTTCTCAGAAGCCAATTGTTAGTTAGTATGTGTGAATGTTAAAATCTCTGTGGATGTTGTGGATCAAAAGAAGAAGGAAGATTACTGTGGGAGCAAGTTTCAGAAATTTCATGAGAGTGCGTGTAAGTTTTGGAGTGTCTGTTTGTGTGTCAAGGTATTAACAGTCACGTCAGGACTCTCTCTGCTAAATATTGCCCTTAGAAATAGTGAGGGGAAACCTTTCAGCCCATCAAACTGCTGGCGCCAAGGTCAGAGATTTTCAAGGACTGAAGTCTCCCTTTGATCTCAGAGTTTCCTTCAAAGAAGATGGAATTTCCACTGGAACCAATATTTTGTGTTTTTCCTCTTATCTGCTTGTTTTACATTATAAGAGGAATCTGGGCTTGTGTTACACCAGTAGTGGAAAGAGCTCCTCTGATAGTCAAGTTTGGAAACACAGGCCCTGACTCTTGGCATGGGCAGGCTCTCAGGTGCCCAGCTGGCGCTCGTGCTTCTGAGTCTACTCCTGTGACAGGAGGGATTAGGAAGCACTTCCTTTTCCTCGAGGCAGAGGAAGCCATTTTCCCCTTGGTAACACCTTCCCAGAAAGTCCACGATTGACGGCATGGCAGGAGCAGGTGGCCCAGCAGCCTGGTTCAGTTCACCTTCCCCTTCCCCGCCATGGCGCCTCTCTGGTGTCCTGTTAAGGGTCTAGTCACTTCCTAGTTGGGCAGCCCTGCACCTGTGGTACCTCTGATGTGCACCTCTGTCACTGAGTCCAGATCACCAGCTGCCAAGTCCAGAGATTCTGCCAGCATAAAACCAGAAACCAGATTCATGGGGATCAGGGGATGAGGGGAGCCAGACCCCAGTGCAGGGAGGAGCCCTACCCCGATGGCTGGGCGCACCTGGACTCTGACTTCTTGGGTGTGAGGTGGACCAGGCAGTGAAGAGGCTGCCCTGAGATAATTACGGTTGCCTGCGTTTACACATAGGTTTAGTTCAGGTCTGGAAAGGTCAGCGGAGGGGCCGCCTGGAAAACCCAGCATGGTGGCTCCAGAGCCTGTTCTTACGACACTCACTGGCCCCTGACCCCTGCCTCCCTCACTGTGCCGCAGTTCACCCAGGGTGCCCTGCAGACTTGCTGCCTGGGGTCTAGCATGGCCTGTATCCATCCTCTTCGCTTGCCAGTGACAGCTGCCTGATTTAGCCCCTCCTTGGTGTTCTCAGGAGGGCTGCAGTGACTGCCAGCTGGTCCCCGCACCTTGCAGTTCCAACCTTAGCACTCTGGGGCTCAAAAGCCTGAAGTTGCAGGAGGCACCTTTGAGCCCTGCAGTCAAGTTAAGGATTGGCTCCCTGACTCTTAGCATGGTTAGGCACCCAGGTGCCCAGCTGGAGCTTGTGCTTCTGAGTCTACAGAGGGCAGGAGGTGGTTTGATCTCTCTTCCCATGTCTGGCGGAGCGGCAACACAGATGCCGGAGTGTCTGTGGTAGGGGGGGCTGCACATACATGAACGTAGTGTACATGCAAACACACACATGTGGGTCTCAACTAAGATTCTGTGTGAAACTTCCACTGGTTTAAAGAGTTGACAAACACTTGACTAGGTGATTTCCAGGAGGTTTTGGCGGACTAATGTGCTGACCTGGGGTCTCTCCAGGTCGTAACTCTGGTCCTAGTCACCCCTGCTGCGTTCCCCGGTTCGCCTCATCATGGCGAGCTCCTGCAGGCAGCACAGACACTGAGCTCTGGTGCTGGGACAGGAGGACAGGGGTCTGTTCTGAATCCATGGGGCTGGGCCCCTCCTTCCCTCACAGTAGAGTGGGGCTGCGATGGGCAGTCAGCCTGTGCCGGCACGCTGTCCTTACTCAGAGGATGGTAAGGACTGAGGCTTCCACGTTTGGGGAATCAACTCACCACAGATCAAGAATATTTGGAAGAAAAAAAAATTGAGTCTACTGAACACCGACAGGCTTTTTTCTTGTCCTCATCCATCTCCTAAATAACACAATATAACAAATATTTCCAAAGCATTTTCATAATGTTGATGTTAAAAGTCATCTAGAGATGATTTAAAATACACAGGAGGGCAGGAGTAGGTTTTATGTGAGTACTGCCCCCTGTTTAATTTCAGGAACTTGAACACACGCAGATTTTGGTATCCTGGGGTCCCCAAACCCTATAGATACCGAGAGACAACTGTGGTTGCAGCTCAGCGAGAATGGGGCTTGTAGAGCACCTCGGGTCATATGCTGTCCCAGCAACATTGCAACTGATCCCCGTGCTTCTTTAGGGGTCTGGCTGAGGTGTGGGGAGAGGCTGAGCCCTCACTGCATGCTCACCTTCTACTCTGCCTTTCTCCCACTTCCCAGAGGAATGGCTGGTACGGGTGCTGGGCTGGGAAGGGCAGGGAGCAGTGTCCAGGCCATGTAGGTGTACAGAGGAGAAAGCTGGGGCTCCAAGAGGCTCCTTCATCCTCAAGATCTGTTAAGTGCTCGTGTGTGACAGGCACTATTCTGACTGTGATTAAAACAGAAGAAACTCTCCTAAAGGTTGAAGGATCTGAAGTTCAGAGTGGGGCAGAGCTGAGATTCAGACTGAACTCTGAGTGGTACAGGGAACAGTAGAGTAGGCCTGAGCCCCAGCTCCCAGTCAACACCCCCAAATGCTGGGGCTGTTCCTCCTAGGTATGTGTGAGCACCCCACCCTTCCCTCTGCCCAGGACTGCCAGGAGGAAAACCCGAGTTGCCGTAGGGGCCAGCGGAGCTGGTGAAGTTACTGAAAATAAAACTGTCCCTTCCACAGCCAGGGGCTCCTGCCCTTTCTTGGAGGAAAGCCCTGTTTCAGGAGGGCCCTGGACTGGGGCGGGGCCAGCTATAGTGTGGCATGGAGAGCGGGCTTTGGGGGTCTGTCTCCTGTACCTGCCAGCTTGGGACTGAGGAAGGTCTTTCTCTCGGGGCCTCAGTTTTAACATCTGCAAAATTGGAGCAGTGTTACAGGAGTTGGTGCCCCAGCTGCTGGAAGAGAGGGAGGTTAGTACTGGCAGGAAGTTACAGGTTTGCTACTCTGTACAGAAGGATCTTGTAGCAGATAGAACAGGTCTGTGAAGGTCAAAGTGAGGCTGCAGGGTTTGGGTGTTAGATGGGAATTGTTCCAGCTGCCAGCTCCCTGTCTCAGTGTAAGTTCTCAAGAGGAGGAGGCTGTGTCTCGTTGACCCCTTCCTTACCCAGGACTTTAAGACTGACCTGCCCAAAAGAGCAGGATGGCTTTAGCACTCCAGTGAGTGATGTTGCAGCATCAGAGCTCTGCACAGGTGGAGTTCTGGGTTGTGGGCTGAGGGAGGCTATAGCTTTAACCTGAGCCTTCCTGGTGCCTGAAATCTGGAGACAATAAGACAAAGTGACTGCTCTGGCGGGAAGCTGTGCTCACTGCAGTGGGGGTTAGGAAGGTGCATTTCTAATAGAAAGCTTGTATGATATCATCATGGAGGGGACGGCACAGAGGCTTGGAGGCTGTTGGCTGTCAGTGGTTGTTAAGCACAGTCTGCCTGTGCAGTCCCACATCTGTGCAGTGGTGCTGAGCTCGGTGGGCTCAGGGCTCTGTGTGCCACGCTTATGCCATCATTGGAGTCCACAGGGCTGCTCGCACACCCTGGAGACCTTCCGTCTCAGACTGTGGGGCCATTTTATTTATTTATTATTTTTTTAATTTAAAATCTATTTTAATGAAAACATTCTCATCATTTTTAAACAATTTGCATTGTTCAATCTGAAGCTGTTCTGGCATCAGGACCTAACTTTTCTGCTCTCCAGGTTTCAGGTGCCACGGTATTCCTAATTCTCCAGTGCTCTTGAGACACGGCTAGACTTGTCTGCCTCTGTAGGAAGTCCTGTGGCAGCTTCAGGGGCTTTTTATCAAATGTTTGACCACTTTCAGTTTT
>CAUYPK010109388.1:0-25530 GCA_963574355.1 Loris lydekkerianus
ACTTCCGCATAGCAACGACTCAGCAAGGCCCGGCCTGAAACTGCCTCTACCTAGATACAGCCAATGTGGTACCATGCCACTGGCCCGACCCTGTCACTCACCTCTTCCCCCGCCTTCTTTCCCTGCCCCTTCTCCACAATAAAAATAAATAAAAAAAATAAATAAAAAAAACAAAGAAAAAAAAAAAAAACAAAGACAAATATAAAAAAAAAAAAAAAACAAACATGACTTTTGAAGATACGTGACAATTTATTTAACAGGCCCATAAAGAGACAGAAATACTAATATTCACTAAGGTATTATTTGTGGTGGTGAAAAAAATGGGGGATAGTCTTATTGGGCAACACTGACAGAGTAGATAGGTAAAATTCCTGTTTCTGGAGTTGTTCTGATTATTATTACCACATAACAAACCAGCCCAAAACTTAGTAAAATAAAACAAACATGTTATATTCATGAAAAAAAAAAAAATAAATAAATAAAAAAAATAAAATCGGGAAGAAGAAAAGGATAAAAAAAAAAAAAAAAAAGATAGCAAAACAGGATGGAAAACATGAAACTGTGCACTAAAATTTTGAACAATTCACAAGAAATTTTGGAAGAGAAGGTAGTCAGTTCAATTTGATTAGATTGGATCTACAAATCAATCATTTTATTTCTGAAGTAGCAAGGGAAAAGCAATTCTGGGGGAATAGCAAAAAGTTAGAATAAGAAACAAAGCTGGAAAATAATTTAATTACAAAGAGGGACAAAATAAAAAAAAACTGAATAACTTTTTAAAAGTAAATAATTTCTTCTTAATTTGAAAATCAAACAAATTGGTGGTCATGGCTGCCCCAATTTTACTTTTTTATATAACTTTTTATTTTAAAAGTTTTAGATTCATACAAAAATTGCAAAAATAATACAGACTTCCCAATATATTCTCCTCATCCCATTTCCCCTAGTATTGGTATCCTATATTGGTATAGAACATATTAGTTAATGAAGCAATATATTATTAACTAGAGGATTTCCTTAGGTTTTACTTAATGTCCTTTCTAGATAGACTTAGGCTGACCATCCCTGAGCTAAGTAAACATTGGCAAGAGAAATATTATTATTGTGATTGGTCTAATTAATCTAAGCCAAACACTGGTAACCAAAACCACAGATAATTTTAAGGTTGGGGTCAAACGGATGTTGACAGGTCAATCACCAAATTCATTCAAGACAGACATAGCGTCAGGGCTTGGTAGTTCATGCCTGTAATCCTAGTACTCTGGGAGGGTGGATTGAATGAGCTCACAGGTTCAAGACCAGCCTGAGCCAGAGCAAGACCTCATCTCTAAAAATAGCCAGCATTGTGGTAGGCACCCGTAATCCCAGTTACTTGGGAGGCTGAGGCAAGAGAATCACTTGAGCCCCAAAGTTTCAGGTTGCTGTGAGCTATGACACCCCAGAACTCTACCAAGGACCACAAAAGTGAGCCTCTATCTAGGAAAAAAAAAGACACAGCATGAAAAAAATCTCAGTGCAATAGCTTATCATTATTAAATAGGACACTTACAGATTCATCTAATCATGAATGGCCAAAGATATTCATGACACAAGAATTTTTTGTTATTTCTAAAGGGTATTTCTAGAAACTTTTAAAATTCTCAAGATTCAGAAAAACAGAAAATTTGGTTTTCTCTTCATTCCATTGACACATTGTTTCCTAGGCATACTCACACCCTGCAGAGTACTACCTTTTCTTTACTTCTCACTTTTAAATTAAAAAAAAAAAATTATTTTCTTAGAGAAAAAAATATATTCACATGATTAAAAATTCAAAAGATACCAAAGACCGACTTGTCTCTCCTACCTCTGTTCCCAGTTCCTCATTTTTCCTCATTCCTCTCTACCAGCAAAGTTATCATTTTCTTTTATCATTCCAGAGATAATCTGTGCTTTTTTAAGTACCTCGTTTTACAATACTCTCCTGTACCTGGCTCTTTTTCCCTTTATATCCTATTGATATTCCACGGTGACACATAGCTTGCTGGTTCTTTTTCATGTCTTCATAGTATTTCATTGGTGGATTTAGGTAATGTTTTTGATTAATCTCTTGACAATGAACATTTAAGTTATTTCCAATCTTTTTTTTTTTTTTTTTTTTTTTTTTTTTTTAACAGTCTCATTTTGTTGCCCTTGGTAGAGTGCCGTGGTGTCAAGCTCAGAGCAATCTCAAACTCTTAGGCTCAAGAGATCCTCTTACCTCAGCCTCCTAAGTAGCTGGAACTACAGATGCCTGCCACAATGCCTGGCTATTTTTAATTAGTATTTTTTTAATTAAATCATAACTTTGTACATTGATGCGTTTATGGGGTTCAGTGTACTGCTTTGATATACAATGTGAAATGCTTACCTTGAACTAAGTAACACATCTATCACAATTATACTCATTTCTTAATAGTTTTGAAATGTACCGTTGCATCATGCACATTAAGTGAGGTCCCCCCTGAAAACCTTTCCTTTTCCCCTCTTCCCCCACCCCTCCCCTCTCTCTTCTCTTCCCTTCTACTTTCTGGAGTATAGTTATGTTTTGCCATTTGTATGAGTGTGTAGGTGATTATATATTGATTTCATAGTAGTATTGAGTACATTGGATACTTTTTTTTTCCCATTCTTGAGATACTTTACTAAGAAGAATATGTTCCAGCTCCATCCAGGTAAACATAAAAGATGTGAAATCTTCATTCTTTTTATGGATGCATAGTATTCCATGGTGTACATATACCACAATTTGTTAATCCATTCATGGGTTGATGGGCACTTGGGCTGTTTCCATGTCTTGACTATTATGAATTGGGCTGCAATAAACATTCTGGCACAAATGTCTTTGTTGTAAAATAATTTTTGATCATCTGGGTATATATCTAGTAGAGGAATTGCAGGATTGAACAGTAGGTCTACTTTTAGTTCCTTGAGTGCTCTCCAAACTTCTTTCCAGAAAAGTTGTATTAGCTTGCATTCCCACAAGTATCCCAGTTATTTTTAGAGACAGGGTCTTGCTCTTCCTTAGGCTGGTCTCGAATTTCTGACCTCAGGAAATCCACCCACCTCTGCCGCCCAGAGTGCTAGGATTACAGGTGTAAGCCACCACATCAGATTTCCAATCTTTTGATATGACAAACAATGCTGTAATGTATAAACTGAGACATATCTCATTCACACACTTCCAGGAGCATATTCATAGAATAAATTACAGCCTTTTCATTTTCACCAAAACTTCACTCTGAGAACAAGTTTTGCCCTGGATGAGAATACTCCTGAAAACACTTTAATCTTTTGTTTGTTTAACTAAAAAGACTCATTCATTCATGGCACAGACTGAAACCACTTCCAAATTATATATTCCACACACTAATTTACACCAAAACTCTTTTGCCTCATTAAAAAACCACCACTTTAGAGCTTTACTTGGCTTACCAGAACAAGCCAATTGGAGGGCACATAAAATAGTAATGCCATTGATTGCATGCAAAACAAGTTGAGAACAATACCAGGAAGATGAGACATGTCAGGAAGTTGCCTGGCCTCCCTTGGTAGCATAGCAACTTACTCACTGGTCTCAAAATCCTTTCTATTCAAATTGACATCTCAGCAAAGTCTCTAGGTTCATGGCCCTCCTGGGTCATACATGTCCAAAATTTTATAAACATTTCTAGTTAGAGCTCTTAAAATTGTAATCCCCAAGGTATTTCAGCTGGCTCCCAGTAGCCAAGGCTGGGAGTGCTTAATGCATTCTTTTCTAGTTACCAGTCCACAGCAGAAGCCAATGAGCAAGTTCTAATGAGAAAACCAAATGTGGACTCTACCATCACCAGAAACTCAAGGAATATTCAGTCACTGCTTTCAGGAGCTAAGTCATGGGATCCATGGTAAAATTAAAATAACAATACTAACATTGATTGAGCATTCGCTATGTGGCATGTATCCTGCTAACAACTTTGTTTGTTATTTTAGACAGAGTCTTGGCCAGGCACAGTGGCTCACACCTGTAATCCTAGCACTTGAGAGGCCAAGGCAGGTGGATTGCCTGAGCTCACGGGTTCAAGACCAGTGTGAGCCAGAGCGAGACCTCATCTCTAAAAATAGCCAGGGTGGCGCCTGTGGCTCAAAGGAGTAGGGCGCTGGCCCCATATGCCAGAGGTGGTGGGTGTAAACCCAGTCCCGGGCCAAAAACTGTAAAAAATAGCCAGGCATTGTGGCGGGCGCCTGTAGTCCCAACTACTTGGGAGGCTGAGGCAAGAGAATCGCTTAAGCCCAAGAGTTAAAGGTTGCTATGAGCTATGACACCATGGCACTCTCCTGAGGGTGATGAAGTGAGACTCTTCCAGGGCGGAGCCTGTGGCTCAAAGGAGTAGGGCACCCACCCCATATACCCGAGGTGGCGGGTTAAAACCCAGCCCCAGCAAAAAAAAAAAAAAAAAACCTGCAGGAGGGAACACAGTAAACTGAACCAGTCTTTACACACTGTTTTGAGTGAATCTATCATATTAATTACAAGACAAAATTTCTGTGAGGAGAGGACAGAAATTGCTCTATAGATGTGTTGCAGGGTGGGGAGAGAATGCTGCTGAGAAGGGGGCATGAAAATGCAAGGTTGCTACAGAATAAAATCTTAGTTTGCCTAGAGGCACTATCTGGAATAGAATCATCACTATTATTACCCCTTTCCCAATTTTAAATCCCCCCACCAACATGTGAAAAAAACAAAGGCCAGTATGGTTTTTTCTCAACACTGCATTGTGTTGATAATAATAAACTTTATTTAATGCCTCATTAAGTCACAGCACGTGCAAGGATCCGTAACTTGTAAGCCAAGCGTTAGTCTTTAGAGGTTGTGCATGCACAACTTGTAAGTCAAGTGTTAGTCTCTAGAGGTTGTGCACTTTTATAAAGGGGGATTTAGATTATGCCTTTTAAAATCTAATAGCTTTAAGGCCAGTTTCATTGAGATTTGCTTTTCTAAAGAATATTTGTGAGATTAGAGCCTGCATAGAATAAGAGTTACTATTTATTCTCAAACTGAAGAAGACCTCTGACCAATTGCTGTGAGGGGTTGGCCAGTGGCACGGAATGCCTGGAAAAAAAAAAAATGGGTCACGTAGTTAATTACACACAGCTTAGCCAAGAAATAAGCAGAAGACAGTCTCACTCTATCTCTTTGATGTGTACTCAGTTTGAAACCCTGTCATCGGCAGCAATTTGGCTTTTGTACCTTCTCAGCTCCCACAAGGTGCTGGGCCAGGTTGTATCTTTTATGGCCTTTCCTGGTGGCTGAGTACAGCTTGCTGGGTGAGGGGGAAGAAAATTCTGTGGGATGTCCTATAATAGCCTAACTACAGGCCCAGAAGCACATGACTGGGCTGCAATTACTGTGGCCTTTCCATTATTTCTAGAGAATTACTCAGTAACGTTACATGGAAATGAGCCCTCTTACCCAGTCCCAACAACTCTTTCAGGAAGGTTATAGCCCCATGAATTTCACAACCTTTGTGGCTTCTTGGGAAAAGCTTTATGAGTTTCCAAATCTCTTGCTCAGCTTTGATAAGATTCCCAAGACATTGCAAAAGTGAAAATAAAACCCCAAGCCATTTTGCATGTGTACCTTGGTATTTATAAGACAGGGAGTGAAACCTACATGTAAGTAACTTGATCTCATAATCACATGGTTTTTCTGGTACTTAGCAGAATCTGCAGTCCCTATGAAAAGAATAAATACTGTATATTGGTAATGATAGAGAATTAATCTTCTCCTATATCTCAGTAAATCATAGACTGTTAGGGTCAACAGGAATCTACCCCATACCTTCATGTCATGAATTTGATACCAGAGATGTTGTCATTCATTTATGGACACTTATCTCATATGGTAGAAAGAACACTGAGCTTACAATGTGGAAACTTGAACTTGAGCCCTGACCTTGCCACACTTTCTAGTTGTGACTTTCAGACAAGCCAGTGAGCCTCAATTTCTACATTGGCAAATTGGAATAATTAATACCTCAAACAGGCTATGAATGTCTTTTTCTTGGAAGAAGTAACCATCAGAAGGTACCATCAGAAACTTGAAAATACATTGACTTTTACAGGGTCAAGCTAATAAAATTCACATGTAACAGATGAGAAAGTGACCATTAGAAATAAATCATAAAACCTTAGCAGCTAGGGCGCCAGCCACATACACAGGAGCTATGGCGGGTTCAAATCCAGCCTGGGCCTGCCAAGTAACAATGACAACTACAACCAAAAATAGCTGGGCATTGTGGTGGGAGCCTGTAGTCTCAGCTATTTGGGAGGCTGAGGCAAGAGAATCGCTTAAGTCCAATAGTTTGAGGTTGCCGTGAGCTGTGCCGCCACAGCACTTTACCGAGGATGACATAATAAGACTCCGTCTCAAAAAAAAGGAAATTACAAATGTATGATGTAAGAGTTGTTTTTAAAATGTTCTTTTTTTTTTTCTTATCAAAGAGTACTACAAGTCCAATGTACTTAAAATAAAAATCAGAAAATAAAGAAGTGAGGATTGGATTACTAACAATTCCCGATGAATGTATTTCCAAATATGTTCTGTAAGAGTTCATCATAGGCATAAAAATAGGATCCCGCCATATCTGTTTTTGATACCCAACAAGACATTGGTATAATCTCTTAATGTATTTGAGAGCACTTAGAATTTTAAGTAAAGTGAATTGCGTACAATATCTGGGAAGATGATTTGATCTGGAATAATTTGGTGATCCAAATTATTGGGAAAAATAAAGTGCATAAAGTAAGACTGACTGGCAAAAAGCAAAGCAGAAAGGAAGGCCAAGTAGGCTAGAAGGCAGACCAGGCTTGGTGCTCACGCGTTAGGCTTTACTTCATTTAATCATCTCAAAACCACAACACAATAGATAATATTGTCCCCATTTGTCAGCTGAGGAAACTGACAGACAAAGAAGTTAAATAATTTACCCTACATTGCACAATTAGTGTCAGGAATTGGATCTATACCCCATCAGTGCACTTCCAGAGACCTTATATTTTATTTTTAATGACTTCATTCATTTAAACAATCAAATAGTTCTACATGGTTTGTCTTGAAAACAACTGTAGGTAGTACCTATCTCTTTCCTACTCTATTTATCATTCCTTAGAGGCAACTGCTTTCACTCCCCACCCCACCCCATCCCAGCTGATTTTTGTTTCTTTTTTTTTTTTTTTTTTTTAGACAGAGTTTCACTATTTCGCCCTGGTTATAGTGGCCTGGTGTCACAGCTCACAGCAACCTCCAACTCTTGGGCTTAACAAATTCTCTTACTGCAGCCTCCCAAGTACCTGGGACTATAGGTGCCTGCCACAATGCCTGGCTATTTTTTTGTTGCAGTTGTCATTGTTGCTTCACTGGCCCTGGGCCAGGTTTGAACCCGCCAGCCTCAGTACATGTGACCGGCACCTTAACCACCGTGCTGAGCTCCAAGCCAAGATTTTTTGTTGTTGTTGTTGTTTTGTTTGTTTTTGTTTTTTTGAGGCAGAGTCTCACTTTTTTGCCCTTGGTAGAGTGCTATGGCATCACAACTCACAGCAACCCCAGACTCCTGGGCTCAAGGGATTCTCTTGCCTCAGCCTTCCAAGTAGCTGAGTCTACAGGCACCCACCACAACACCAGGCTATATTTTAGAGACAAGGTTTCAATCTCGCTCAGGCTGGTCTGGAACTGGTGATTCAGGCAATCCACTTGCCTTGGCTTCCCAGAGTGCTGGGATTACAGGAGTGAGCCCACCCTGTAATTTTTAAGAGGTCTTTCCCTCCCTATTTTCTTAAGAGGTCTTTCCCTCTTTAAGAGGTCTTTCCCTCCCTATTTTTTTAAGAGGTCTTTGCCTCCCTATTGCTAAATAATATGCTCCAATTATTATACTGTGGGTGTTTCTTTTTAGGTATTCTCTGCTGTTGTCTCATTCTAGGAGGTGAGGACAGAGCCTCAATTCTCCGTCATTCCTTAGTCCCACCATGAGCACTCATGTCCTCTGCCCATTCCCTCAGTACAGTCATGCATAGGCACTGTTACAGTAATATCTAATAGTGAGTGTTCACATGACTATGAAGAGGCAAGTGCTGTACCTGTAGCTAATACCTGTCGGTCATGGTGACTATTTTTTTCCTACACAACCTCCTATTTTCCCTGCAATCATTGTCTTGATTATTTTTTGTTTTTTACTTACTTTTCTTTGTATTTATCATTACTTCAAACTGTTCCTCAATTGTATAAATCTTCTTTCAATATATTCGTTAGGTGTTTGGAGACCTTGTTCCTAGGGTCTTGGTTCCCAGTACTGAACAATGGTTACTGGTACCAAGTCCATGGAGTAAATAAGCAAAACAAACAGATATAAGTAGGCAAAGTGCCAAAGTTTATTAAAGCAAAGCACAGTACATTTCAGAGAAGGAATGGGTCAGCCCCCAGGAGTGGAGGAGACCCTGAGTTTAACCAGATTACTCCTTTTATGCTGATTCCCTGATTTTATGTTAAGTGCGGGGGTGGAATATCATGGTTTTTTCTTGGAAAAAAAAGTGTACAATTCCTGGAATTGAGAACTTTCCCCTTTTATATCCTTGTAAGGCAATTTCCTGGGGTTGCATGGTATTTGTAAACTGTCATGGAGCTGGTGGGTGTGATTTTTACTATATTAATGAGGGTAGGTCATTTACGGACACTGTTACCTCAACTGTAGGCGTGCTTCAAAGACCTTCTATTGAGGCCTTGATAATATCTCCACTTTGTGTTCTCTGTCTCTCTCTCTGATTGGTCAGGTCCTGGAGACCCCCTGTTATAGAGCAAACCCTCTATTAGACCAGGGGACCCCCTTGGCATTTCATCTGTTCTTCCTTGGGAGACTCCTCCAGTCAATTTGTTCCTCCTAGTAGAAAAGCCACCTCCTAGTGTCATATGCCTCTCAGTGGACACCTCTAGATATAGCATTTGTTACCCTTCCTGCTTATCCTAACCTAACATATTCAAGCACATTAGCAACTCCTAAGAATTTTATCTTCTCAAGGATCTAACTTGCGTCAATCTGAATTAGATGCTTTCTAGCACTAACTCCCAGTTAGAAATTGAGACTGTCTTCATCATTGTCCTAAGTATTCTCTTCATCTCTCTCTTGTCTTAGATCTTTTTTTCTGATTCCTATGTCTTTCTCTTTCCTGGTTTATCCCTTTGTTTTAGTGAAGACCATAATTCAGTAGCTTCCTGAAAGAGAGTGCAAAGGAAGTAAATTTTGTGAAACTTTGTGCTATGATTTAAATGTGCTCCTCATAGCCAGGTGTTATGGTGGGCATCTGGGGTCCCAGCTACTTGGGAGGCTGAGGCAAAAGAATTGCTTAAGCTCAAGAGTTTGAGGTTGCTGTGAGCTGTGATGCCACAGAACTCTACTGAGGGTGACATAGTGAGACTCTGTCTCAATAATAATAATAATAATAATAATAATAATAAAATAAAACAAATGTAGTACCCAAATGTCACATGTTGGAAACATAACCCCAAATGTACTTGTTGGTGGCATTTGGAGGTGGGGCTTTTGAGAGGTAGTTAGGATTAGATAAGGTGATCAGGGTGGGGTCCCCATGATGGTACTGGTACCTTTATAAGAAAAGGAAGAAAGACCTGAGCTGGCACACTCTTTCCCTCTTGCCATGTTACAACATAGCAGGAAGACCCTCCAGACACCAGTGCCATGCTCTTAGACTTCTCAACCTCTAGAATCAAGAGCTTAAAAAATAAATAGACCTCTATTCTTTATAAATTATCTGGTCTATGGAATTCAGCCATAGCAACAGGAAATACAATAAGATACCATGTATATCTGAAAATATCTTCATCCCACAAATCATCTTTTTTGTTTTTTTGAGACAGAGCCTCACTTTGTTGCCCTCAGTAGATGGTAGAGTGCTATGGCATCATAGCTCACAGCAACCTCATACTCTTGGGCTCAAGTGATTCTCTTCCCTCAGCCTCCCAAGCAGTTGGGTCTACAGGTACCCGCCATAACGCCCAGCTATTTTTAGAGACAGGGTCTCTCTCTGGCTTAGGCTGTTCTCAAACTTGTGAGCTCAGGCGATCCACCCACCTCAGCCTCCCAGAATACTAAGATTACAGGTGTGAGCCACTGTGCCCAGCCCATCCCACAAATTTTAAATACTTGTTCAGAGTACAGAAGTTTATTTTTTCCTCTGAATTTAATAGCATCTCTTTCTTGCCTTCTAGATTTAGGTGATGCTATTGAGAAGACAGATGACATTCTGATTATTGGTTTTTTAAATTAAAACTAAGTTTTTTATGGAAGTTAGTCTTGTCTTCGTCCCTCTTGTTCAGATTTTTTGTTTTCTTCAATACAAATTTATTCAGTACTTATTGTGTGCCAGGCACTATTTTAGGTGCTGGTAATATATCAGTGGAAATCTTACTATGGGCTCGACTCCTGTAGTTCAAGCTGCTAAGGCACCAGCCACGTATACTGGAGCTGGCAGGTTTGAATCCAGCTGGGACCCGCTGAACAATGACAACGCCCAAAAAATAGCTGGGCATTTTGGTGGGTGCCTGTAGTCCCAGCTACTTGGGAGGCTGAGGCAAGAGAATACTTGAGCCCAAGAATTTGAGGTTGCTGTGAGCAGAGATGCCACAGCACTCTACCTAGGATGACAGCTTGAGACTCTGTTTCAAAAAAGAAAGAAAATCTCATTATGATATTTTCAAGTGAACATCTATTTATAGCTATTTGTTGTAATAGTTGGTGAACCTTTCAATCTGGAAACTGAGATTGTAAGATATTTTTATTAATTTTTTTTTGATTATTTTGTGCTTTCTGTTCTCTCTCTCTTTTTACTAATCTATTATTAGATATTGAATCTCTTGCACTAGTTCTCTAATCTTCATATCTTTTGTTTCCTACTATTATTAGTCTTTTGCTCTGCTTCCTAGGAGATTGTCTTAACTTTTATCTGTTAGTCCTTATATTGAACTCCTTATTTCTAATGTTCTTTCCTTCCTTCCTTCCTTCCTTCCTTCCTTCCTTTCTTTTTTTTCCTCTCTCTCTTTCTTGCTCTCTCTCTCTCTCTCTCTCTCCATCCCTCTCTCCCTTCCTTCTTTTTTGAAACAGAGTCTCATTTTGTCACCCTCATTAAAGTACTATGGTATCATAGCTCACAACCACCTCAAACTCTTGGACTCAAGCGATCCTCTTTTTTCAGCCTCCCAAGTAGCTGGGACTATAGGAGCCCACCACAACACGCAGAGATGGGGTCTCACTCTTGCTCAGGCTGGTCTCGAAATCCTGACCTCAAACACCTGCCTGGGCCTCCCAGAGTACTAGGATTATAAGTGTAAGCTACCGCACCTGGCCCTAATGTCGTATTTTTAACATCTAGCTTTCTTTTGAGGTCATTGAATAGTTCTTTTATAGATGACCCTGATATAGTTTCATATCTCTCTGAGGGCAAGGTAGTTTATTTTTTAAGTTGTTCTATTGACAGAATTTATTTCCTACAAGTTGCTTTCTCCTGTTTGTCTTGGTCTCTGTCTTTGATTGACAGGCTTTACTCAAATATCTGGTGATTCCTGGATGTCTAGGCTTATTTTAATAATGGAGCACTGAAAAGAGGATGCTCTATGTGCATAATGGAGGGGACTGTCCCCTGGGTTTGTTGCAGGATAATGTGACAAAGGCCAACATAGTTGAACAAGCCACTATCTGTTCTTCCAGCCTGATAAGATTACCCAGAGACAATTTCTAGCCTTCTATTAAGAAACCCTAGTCCTGGCTAACAGTATGCATTATGAGAGTCAAATGAACCAAGAAGACTGAGCAAGTCTTAATACACAATTCAGAAACAGACATCTCATGTCCAGCCCTCAATATTGTATCCCACATCCTTTCCTGATAACCCCAATCTGGAGTCCCTCTGTTTGTTCTCATCACTAGAATAAGAGGCAGTCTCCCCCCTAAAAAGAATAACAGTGGATAATTAGGTATTTACCAGCTTCTTACAAAGACTTCCCACCAAATCTCCTGTCTAAGCATCACCCTCATTCCCAGTTGCTAAAGGGTTACTATTGCTGTTTTTGTTGCTGCAGTTACCTACGATTCTGTTTTTTAAGCTGGGCTGGTTATCACCAAGCTTAAGATTTAGCTCTCTTGGGTGTCCTAATTTAGTTTCTGCTTGTCTCTGTCCTTGCCTATTTCTATAGTATATTGCTGTTGTCTCATAGCCCCTTCTTTTTGTCCTTGTGAACTCATGTTTTGTTAAGAAACATTTCATTTTTTCCTCAGCTGGGTTCAGGAGGGAAGAGATTTGAATGGTTGTGTTCAATCTGACATCTTTAACTAGACTATCTCAGATCCTGAACTGTTACTATTATTTTCTACATATAAGGAAGTCTGTAATGTTTGCTCTAACTGTTCTAGAAAAAACAGATACTAAAGTCTAGCAAATGTAATCATTTTTTATTGTTTTAAAGAGAAGGTTCTGCCCGTCACCCAGGCTGGAGTGAGTGGCATGATCATAGCTCACTGCAGCCTCAAACTCCTGAGCACAATTGATTCTCTTGCCAGGCTGGGTGAGGTGGCTCATGCCTGTAATCCTAGCACTCCGGGAGGCCAAGGCAGGTGGATTGCCTGAGCACTAGGTTTGAGACTAGCCTGAGCCAGAGCGAGACCCCCTTCTCTAAAAATAGCCGGGTGTTGGGAAGGGCACCTGTAGTCCCAGCTACTTGGGAGGCTAAGGGAAGGGAATCACTTGTGTCCAAGAGTTGGAGGCTGCTGTGAGCTATGATGCCATAGTACTCTACCAATGGCAACAAAGTGAGACTCTGTCTCAAAAAAAAAAGAAAAGAAAAAATTAGCCTCTTGCCTCAGCCTCCTAAGTAGCTGGGACTACAGGCACAGGCACTATATGCCTTGCTATTTTTTTTTTCTTTTTGTAGAGATGTGGTCATGCTATGTTTCCCAGATTGATTTCAAACTCCTGACCTCAAGCAATACTCCCATCTGAGACTCCCAAAGAGCTGGGGTTACAGGCATGAGTTATCATGCCTATCCTCAGAAATCTTCTAATTATGTGAAATTTAACATGTCTAAAGTAAAATTCATAATCCTGATTCTAAACTCTGAGTGTTCAAATGTTCTCTTACAATGGTCACCATCTTGGTAAGTGGTCACCTTATCTTTTCAATTCTCATTGTCAGAAATTTAGGAGTCATTCCAACACCTTCTTCCTCAGCTCTCACACCTACCTGTTACCAAGTCTTGCTTATGGATATTTATAAATATTTATGACATTAGTCTACTTCTTTCCATCTCTACCATGAGGACCCTAGTTCAATTACCAGCATAACTCTCCTAATTGATCTCACTGCAAACATTCAGCACCTCATATTCCATTCCCCACATTGCAGTCATAGTCACCTTTGCAAAAGGCAAGCCGGATCATGTTCTACTCCATCTGTTTGAAATCTTCATGGGCTTCCCAGTAACAAGGATGACAATCCTTGGCCAGGTCACATAGGTACCTGCTTGGCCTGGTTTGGCTCCTTCTCTGGCCTTACTGAGGGAACTCCCTCCTGAAGTCAGCTCCCCAGCCTGGCTCCCTTTCTTTCTGATCCTCTTTTTTTCTGATGCTCTTTTCTCCCCTTTAGGCAGAACAGCTTCTTCCTATAGCTGCTCCCTTCAACAGCCTAACTTCTCCCTTCACTGGACTCTGGTTACTGCTTACTCATCCCCAAGTCTCCATTCAGGTGTCATTTCCTCAGAGAGGCCTGGTGAACTCACAGTTCTTTTTAATATACTCCTACACTATGTAGAATCTGGCTTCTTCTTTTTTTTTTTTTTTACGGCATTTACCTCACTATCAATTCAGCCTTTTTTTCCTTTTTTGGAGAAAAAGTCTCATTTTGTAGCTCAGTAGAGTGCCATAGCATCATAGCTCACAGCAACCTCAAGCTCTTGGGCTCACACTATTCTCTTGCCTCAGCCTCCCAAGAAGCTGAGACTACAGGCACCTGCCACAACACCTGGATATTATTTTTTTAGAGATGGGGGTCTCACTCTTGCTCAGGGTGGTCTCGAACCTGTGAGCTCAGGCAATCACCCACCTCAGCCTTCCAGAGTGCTAGGATTACAGGTGTGAGCCACCAAATCCAGCCTCAGCCTTCATTTTTTATGACAATTTGATTAATACCTGCTTCTCTCATCAAACTGTGACAGAATGAGAGCAAAGAATACCATTTATTATTATACTTCTCGCCAGTGTATTCTCAAGACCTGATTAGTTGCTGATTATCCATTTAGAGTTGGATTAAAAAGAAAACTAACACCTTGGCTGAAACTTTCCTCAAATTTGGAAGAATTTGGAAGAATATCATGCAACCTTTTCTTTAATGATCTAAATTCATTGTTATTAAAAAATGCCGTAATACAATAAATTTCCTAGTTTTTTGAGTGTATGGTAAAATCAATCGCTAAGTTAAATTACCTCAGATCAATTTGCCATGAAAGAAATGAGATAATTTTGAAGTTTTAAGAGGGAAATTTGGAATTCTTCCCTCAGCAGAAGACTAAATGAGTGGTTGAATTACCACCCTCAAATATAGGAAATATTTTATAACAACAATCTTTTTTTTTTTTTTTTGAGATAGAGCCTCACTATATCACCCTCAATAGAGTATCATGGCGTTGCAGCTCACAGCAACCTCAAACTCTCAAACTCAAGCAATTCTCTTGCCTCAGCCTCCCAAGTAGCTGAGACTACAGGCACTCGCCACAACGCCCAGCTATTTTTCGTGGCAGTTGTCATTGTTTTAGCTGGCCCAGGCCGGATTTGAACCCACCACCCTCAGTGTATGTGGCTGGCACCGTAACCACTGTGCTGTAGGTGCTGAGCCAATCATTATTTTTACTATTACCATCACTGAGTACTTATCATGCATAAGTAATAAGCAAGAGCTTTAAATACATTATCCCATTCAATCCTCACAGCAACTCCTTGAAGTAGCTAACTGGTAGTATTTCCATTTTATCAATGAGGAAACTCAGGTGGGGTTAAGAAAGTGATTAAGAAACTGTGGGTCCAAGTGGTTGAGTCAGGATAGGCAGTCTGGCTACCGAACCTACAAGCTTAATCCCTTGAATGTGAAAAGTGGTAAGCAAAACTTTTCAAGAAGCCAGATGGTTTCACTAAATAACAATGATCTTAAATTTGGGAGAACCTTTATCTAGACACAAGGAAGAACCATTTGGAAGTATCAAACTGGAATAAGGTTTAAAAATAAGTTTAAAAAATAAGTTGCATGTCTATTTTGATTGACTTTGAAACTATAAAGGGCAGGCATATAGTCCAAAAGAGTCTGTCAATCAAGTCTTTAAAACCACAGCTTGGACCTGATAATCTTTTGACAACCCCTGTAGGTCACCTACTCTAAAGGTTGAAAGTTCTAATTATCTTTTATATCCATCATTTTTCCTGGTTGAAAATTTGCCTAATGTTGTCAACTTTGTATTATCTCTGGGTAGCTTATCCATGGCAGAGCTTCCTTTATTGAGTTTGGTAGTCAATTTGCTTAATGACTTGCTGCATTAACAACTTGGCATACTCTTTGTCCACAGTCAGCATCTACTCAGTTTAATTACTTGCTTTGTTGACATTATGTTGTCTTCAGGGAAATACTTCAAACTCCAAAAGTTAATGTCTTAGTCCTTGTGTGCCACCATAACAGAATACCTGAGACTGGGTCATTTATAATGAACAGTAATTTATTGGCTCACAATTCTGGAGGAGGAGAAGTCCAAGTTCAAGGGGCCAGCCTCTGGCAAGAGCCTTTTGCTGTGTCATCCCATGATAAAAGGGCAAAGAGAGGGGCCAAACTTTTCCTTTTCTAAGAAACTTGCTCCTGTGATCACAGCATTAATCCACTGGTGAGGGCAGAGCCCTCCTGGCCTAATCACCTCCATTAGGTTCCTCTTTCCAACACTATTGTGTTCAAGATTAAGTTTTCAACTCCTTCCTTCCTTCCTTTTGTTTTTTTTTGGAGACAGAGTCTCACTGTGTTGCCCTCGGTAGAGTGTGTCACAGCTCACAGTAATCTCCAACTCTGGGGCTTAAGCGATTCTTTTGCCTCAGCCTCCCAAGTAGCTGGGACAACAGGCACCCATCACAATGCCTGGGTATTTTCTTTTTTTCTTTCTTTTTTTTGTAGAGACAGAGTCTCACTGTATCACCCTTGGGTAGGGTGCCATGACGTCCCTCGGCTCACAGCAAGCTCTAACTCTTGGGCTTAGGCGATTCTCTTGCCTCAACCTCCCGAGAAGCTGGGACTACAGGCGCCTGCCACAACGCCTGGCTATTTTTTTGTTGCAGTTTGGCCGGGGCTGGGTTTGAACCCGCCACTCTCGGCATATGGGGCCGGCGCCCTACTCACCTAGCCATAGGCGCCGCCCATGCCTGGCTATTTTCTTGTTGCAGTTGTCATTGTTTAGCTACCCAGGGCCGGGCTCAAACCTGCAGGCTCGGGGCATGTGGCTGGGGCCATAACCACTATGCTACGGGCGCTGAGCCTAGATTATATTTTTAAACACAGAAAGAACCAACTTATGTGGCAAATGGTGTGTGTTTTGGTGTGTAGAGGAAGGCACACTAGAGTTGGGGTCGCCGCATCTCTTCCCTGGGCTCACTCCCTTTGGAGCTACCACTGACTCAGTTTTGTTTCAGGGAACCTTTACACTAAAGTTCCCTCCCATGCAAAAGGCATTGTCCTCACCACATAAAGGGCTGTAGGACTTAGGTGGCTCACACTTGGTGTTGAAGAATGCTTCTCCAAAAAAGGCCTTCAAATCTTAAGACTTGTGTGCTCAAACTCACCAAATTCTATTATGTCTGTTTGTGTGATATATATATTTGTTTTTTGAGGCAGAGTCTTACTACATCACCCTTGGTAGAGTGCTGTGGCGTCATAGCTCAAGCAACCTCCAACTCTTGGGCTTAAGTGATTCTCTTGCCTCAGCCACCCAAATAGCTGGGACTACAGGTGCCCGTCAGTCTGGCTATTTTTTGGTTGTAGTTGTCATTGTTGTTTAGCAGGCCCAGGCCCGGCTCGAACCCGCCAGTCTCGGTGTATGTGGCTAGCATCCTACCCACTGAGCTACGGTCGAGCCTGTGTTATATATTTTAAAAAATGTCTTTCAGTCCTCTCCTGAATCATTAGACAAAGCTGGGAAATAAAAGATCAATTGTGTATCTATTTAAATTCTAGGCAAGTTCTGTGAATGATTAATAGTCTTTGGTTTCAATAACTATAAAAAAATTCCACAGTAAAGAGTTTAATCTGATTTGTGAAATTTGAGATTTGAGAAAATTGAGATGTACGCCTCTGTACATCAGCTTGCCCAAGGGCTTCTAACATTTTAATAAAAGAGACAGTTTTGATTGTCTTCATAGGACAATCCCAGTGACTCAAATGACCAATGACTCTCCAGTATGTGAAGATACATGTGAAGACAATTGACATTATCATTCTCAAAATAAACTACAAATCCAGTTTGATAGGTTTTAATTGCTTTTCAAACTTAGGTCGATGTCTCTTTCATCCCCAACTTCCCTGCAGGCTTTGTCTGCCCAACAACATAAAAGGTGTCCTGAGAACAGCATGAGGCAGGGCCTCCTCCTCTCACATGACATCCCTAATCCCTTCCTCACACAGTAATCTTTTATGAGGCTAAAGAGATTTGTCTGTCTTTTCAGTATTGCATTCTCAGTATTTATCAGAATGCTTGCTACAGAGTAAATTCTCAGTAAGTAGGTGGAGGAAGGAAAACATAAATTACAACTTAGTCATAAGTGTTTTCTTACTTTCCTCAGGATCCTGGGAACATCACTTAATCCCTCTGCTCCCAGATCTGGCTCTCAGGATCACCCTGAGAGATTTCGAAAAACAGGGATTAGTCCCTCCTCCAAGCACTGCAAACAGCACTTTATTAAACTCCTTCAAGTGATTAAGGTGTGCTACCAAGTTGGACAAGAATGATTTGACCCTTCTGGCCTCAGTTTCCTCATCCGGAAAGGAGTTGGTCTTGATCCCTCAATAGGATATCGCATGTGCAAGGCAGGACAGGAATGGAGGGCAGCACGTAGGCCTGCCAAGAAGAGCACACGGTGTCACAACCCAGGTACTCCTCCGGGCACACCCACAACCCATCAAATTCTAAGATTTGAACAGGTCTGAATGTTTTCTGAATAAACCAACTCCTCACCTCTTTGCTTATCTATCTCCCATCTCTCTCATCTGTTAAACTTGGAAAGAAAGCACCTATCTTCTATAAAAAGTATGGAGAAGTTATAGGAAATACAAAATAGTTTGGGGAAAAACCATTCATTCATTCCTGACTTTGTTTCTCCACCCACTCACCTATCATAATTGGTCTGTTATTCAGGGTTCTTAGTCTCCGACCTTGCATCAGTGCAATTGTTGCAGACGTGATCAGTGCTCTGACTAGATAGCCTGGATCCCCTCTCTTGCTTCTGTGTGCCCATCACCCAGCTTCTGCACACTCAGCTCTTAACCTAATGCACCAAGTTCCTTCTTCAGAGAACTACATTAGGGCTGCTGGAGATCCGGAGGCTGGATGCACTGGGAGCCAGAGGTGGGTGGGAGAGAATCCATGTCCCAGTGCTCCATCCCAGGGCAACAGGCAGTCAATCCTGGAATATTAGAGCACGATGAAATCCCAGATCATTTGCCTTGAGACAGAATAAACTATCCAGTGTTGGCAACACTTTAGAGCTGCCCTGAGAATAGACTAAGAATGAAACTTTAGCTGCAGCCTCACCCTGCTCAGCTGCTTCCTCCTGTGACTCCACCTCCCACACTCCCTTACTGGTTTCCTACTGGAGAGCTCCTAGGTAGCCATTTACCCACAAATCTTTATCTCCAGATCTTCTCCATAACTTGTTAACTTTTTAAAATTTCACTTGCATTTGTCTGATGACTAAGATAGTGTATGTGTTGATATGACCTTAACAGTTAAGTCAGCTGATTTCTTCTTTTGTGATTTCAGTTCCTTTGCTGGTCTTCTTAATTGAGATTAGGGCTTTCTTTTTGTTTGTTTGTTTTACATATAATTTACCAACAGGAAAGTAAAAAAATTTTAAGTATATAACTCAACAATGTTTATATATGAACACGCCCATGTAACCAATATCCACATCAAGATATAGATATAGCACACTTTCAGCACCTGAAGGCTCCCCCACGCCTCCCAAGTATCTGCTATTCTAATTTATATCTCTATAGGTAAGTAGAGACTATTTTGTACTTCTTATAAATGAAAACATCCTGTTTGTGTTCTTTTGTGTCAAGCTTTTCTCATTCAACATTGTCTGGGAAATTCATCCATTTTGCATGTATGTTTCATTATTTTTCATTTCTGTGTGGTTTTCTAGTAGATGAGTATACAACAATTGATTTACTCATTCTATTGTTGATGGAAATTTGGCTTGTTTTCAATATGGAGCTACTATCAAAAAGGCAGTTATGAACATTCTTTTTAAGTCTTTTTGCAGATTTAAGTATTTACTTCTAAGTATATACCCAGTTTTGAATTGCTAGGTCTTAGGTTAAATAGTTGTCTTTGGTTGGTGCTATAGCAAATGTATTACCTCGATCAAATTTGTGTAAATGTGTACATTTCCACCTAATGCATTGCTTACATCTTTTATTACATTTTTGATTTGTCTTTTTTCCCAAGTTTTATTGGCCGGGGTTGGGGTTGAACCCGCCACCTCTGGCATATGGGGTCAGCACCCTAGTCCTTTGAGCCATAGGTGCCACCCTGGAGTAAGATTTTTATACATAAAATTCATCCTTTTTTTTTTTTTTGGACAGAGTCTCACTCTGTTGCCCTCCATAGAGTGCCATTGTGTCATAGCTCACAGCAAACTCAAACTCTTGGGTTTTAAGTGATTCTCTTGCCTCAGCCTCCCAAGTAGCTGGGACCATAGATGCCTGCCACAACTCCCAGCTATTATTTTGTTGCAGTTGTCGTTGTTTAGCTGGCCCAGGCCAGGTTTACACCCACCAGCCTTCATGCATGTGGCCAGTGTAGTAATTACTCTGCTATGGGCACCGAGCCAAATTCTTTTTTTTTTTTTTTAGAGACAGAGTTTGACAGAGTTTCACTCTGTCACCCTCGGTAGAGTACCATGGCTTTACAGCTCACAGCAACCTCCAGCTCTTGCACTTAGGTGATTCTCTTGCCTCAGCCTCCCAAGTAGCTGGGACTACAGGTACCCGCCACAACGCCCAGCTCATCCTTTTTTTAAAATGTAAAGTTTTAGGCATTTTAGGTAGGATTATAGTCCTTTGCCATCACTGTCAAGACAAGGAACATTGAAATTATCTTTTATTTTCATGTAGAAATGTTTACATTTTAATGCAATCAGATACAACTTCCCTATTCTTCTATTTTGAAAACAGTACCTGTTTCTCCTTTCAGATGAACTTTAGAATGACTCTACAAAGTGTCAAAACAAAGACCACTGCCTTCTCTAAAAGCACAAACACGTAATAATTATAAGTCCTAGCTCTTAAGTTGAACAGGTCAGCCCAGGAATCTCAGTCACTTCCCTAGCCTCTAGCCTCCTGATTACCAGGTTCCTCTTCTCTGATATGATTATAATAGTAATGCCTGTGTCATGGGGTTGTTTTAAGAAATGGGTAAACATAACTAATATATAGGCAAGGACTTGTTATTTGCCAGGCACCGTTCTAAGCACTTTATAGTGACTTATTTAAATCTCCTAACAATCCTGTCAAGTACGAGGTCTGACAAGTAAGTTCTAGAACTCATCCTAGAAAAGTGTTACAAACTTCATTGCTGGACATGACTGTGATCATTTTTGAGGTATTCCCCTTGGAAAGATATTCAGTGATGTCAGTGGCTAGTCCACTCTTCAAAGCAATTTTGGAACTCTTTTTTCTGGAATGGCCGTCAAAGCTGTCATTATATTACTCTCAATGTCCTGGATGTCATCAAAATGTCTTCCTTTCAATATTTTCTTTACATTTGAGTAAAGAAAAATGTCATTGGGGACAGACAGGTGAGTAGGGAAGATGTTCTGATAAAGTTATTTGTTTATTGGCTAAAAATTCCCTCACAAAAGTGCTGGGGGAGCTGGTACATTGTTCAGATCATTTTTTTCTAACTTTTCACTCAGTCTTTTTAGCACTTCCAAATAGTACACTTGGTTAAATGTGCTATTTGTGTCCAATTGGTACAAATTTATAACAAACAATCCCTCTGAGATTAAAAAAGTTTAGCAACATCATTTTGATTCTTGATTTGGACTGATAAAGCTTTTCTGGTAGTGCAGAATTGGCTGACTTTCATTGTACATTTGACACTTTGTTTCAGGGTCGTATTGGACACCCATGTTTCATCACCACTGACAATACTGCCCAAAACATCGTCTTGCCTCTCTAAAAGGTGTTGGGAAACTTTGACTCGCCTTTGCTTTTATTCTTCAGTGAGCTTTTTAAAGACCATTTTTTGCATGTGTCTTTCTTATGCCAAGATTTTCAGTTAAGATTCTCCTAATTGTTTCTCTATGAACATTTACTGACATTTCTCGGTCAGCTGATGATTTTGACACACAGTCCAATGAATTTTTGTGATATTTTCAGCATTTCTGCTCATTACTAGCCTCATGGCTTTTGTTCATCTGTGACCCTCTTTCCCCTTAGAAAAATGTTTCATCCATTCTTTTGCTGCTATTTTCTTCATAGCATTATCCCCATAAACTTGGGCTAACATGTCCTTGATTTCACTTCCACTCTTGCCAAGTTTAATAAGAAATTTAATGTCTGCTTTTTGCTCTAATTCAAGCTTAAAATTTTTTGGCTCAAGCAGCTAAGGCGCCAGCCACATACACCTGACCTGGCGGGTTCGAATCCAGCCCGGGCCTGCCAAACAACAATGACGGCTGCAACCAAAAAATAGCCAGGCATTGTGGCAGGCGCCTATAGTCCCAGCTACTTGGGAGGCAGAGGCAGGAGAATCACTTGAGCCCAGGAGGTGGAGGTTGCTGTGAACTGTGACACCACAGTACTCTATCCAGGGTGACAGCTTGAGGCTCTGTCTCCAAAAAAAAAAAAGAAAAAAATTCTCGTGACAGCACACAAAAACACACAACAATAATGAACGCCACTTTGCAAGACATCACCACAATAATGAATGCCACTTTGCAAGGCACCACCACAATAATGACCACCACTCTCCAAGATATCCCCACATGTCGACGTGAAGACAGCTATGAGACACTGATCTACCAAGGTTATGAAACCTTACCAAGTGATTTCTACCATGCTGCAAGAGAAGTGGCACATTCACAAACTTGTCAGATCTCTGGTGTATTGTTCTTGTCCTGGTTTTTTATTTTATTTTTATTTATCTTTTTATAGAAATGGGATCCTGCTGTGCTGCTCAGAATGGTATCAAATGCCTGGATTCAATGATTCTTCCACACAGGCCTCCCAAAGTGCTGGGATTATAGGCACGAGCTATTGCACTCAGTCCCTATCCTGGTTTTTCGATGCACAAACTGAAGTCCGGAGAAGTTAACTAAACTGCTTGAGTCCTGAGTCAGGCTCAGGAGCACGTGCTGGCAACTACGCAGGTTTTCTGCCTCATAGATAAGGAGGCACACAGGCAAAGCACGGAGCCTGGCATGAAGGACACAGAAAGGCTAACTTTTATAATCATCATTCATCTTTTTTATATGCTCGATAAAGTTATATAATCGTCTTCAATTTAGGTCATGCACATTTCTTGTTAAAGCTACTCATACATATTTTATGCCCTTTTGTGCTATTGTGAATGGTGTGTCTCTTCTTCCCATTATGTTTTCCTGTGGGTTATTTTGGGATGTAGAAAAGCTATTGACTTGCCTGTACTGTGTGGTGCTGTGTAGCTGAAAGACCTTAGTAACATATCAGTGCCACTTACAATACCACACCAAACAGCAATTTTAATGATGTGTGCTCTTTTAATATCAAATAAAGTTAGTCGATAGATAATGAGAAAATTATATAATAATTTTATATAATATATAAATATATATATAAATATATAAAATTATATATAATATATAAATATATATAAATATAATAATCTTTTAGATTCTTTATTAATCTAGATAGAATATATTAATCTAATATAGAATCTTTAGATTCTATATTAAATTATATAATAATTTTATATAATATATAAATATATATGAATATAATAATTTTTAGATTCTTTTACCCTTGGTCAGAACAGGAAAAAAAAGGAAAGGTTAGAAGAAATGTTGACTCCTATGAGATTGTACACAGAAAGCCACAGACATCACACCGCCCCCTTCCCCAAAACTTTTTCTCAAACTCCTTTTCATGTGATACTTCAATATTTACTGTTTAAAATGACTAAATAAATGTTTTAATGTCTTCTTACCACTTGACTTCTGAGATGAGCAAATACTTCCCACCTAGATGCTCAGGTTTTATTGTTCTTATTCATCTGATAAGGGAAACAATGTATTTCTTTTAAAACATTGATTTCTCTTAAACAGAAAGTCAAATGTACTTGTTGCAGGGGAAGAGAAAACTCTTGAGCAAAGTATTTGACGGTTTTGACCTTTGTATACTAGATGCAGCATTTAAAAGTGATTATGTCGATACTCTCGAGAACATTTTCTTGCCAGTTATGACAGGACCATGTTCATGTACTCTAAGGACCGATCTGCAATCAGTCAGGAGGCTGGTGGGAAAAGATGCTACATTCAAAGTTTAGAAGCTGAATAACTTGGAAAAAGTTAATTAAAAGACTGTACAAAAGGCATGGCAGGTATAGGAACTGTAAGGGATGGTGTGGACTGTGAGACCACACCAGTGAGACCTGCCATGCCAGGCCAGAAGGGAGGGGTGAAGGAGCGGTGGAGGGCCTGTGGACAAGGCCAGGTTATTGGCATCCCCAAAGGACAATCAAATCTAAACCCTACATAGTAAACCTACTAGGTACTCAAAGGAGGCCCACGCACAGCACAATCAGGGATGGTATTTCCTTATGCCCACTTAATGATATGTTTCTTGAAATTAATCTTATTAAACACACACACAAAAGCTAGCTCATGCATATTCAAGACTTTGGGTTTGTAAATGACAAAAACCTAATTATTATAAAATTGGCTTAAAGAACAAAAATGTATTTGATCACCACTGGGAAATTCAGGAGTGCAGCTGGCACATCATATGAATACGTTGTGCCATTCAGGGGCTTGAACAATTGTAAATGGAGAACACGTTTTCCCCATTATCATTCTCAGGACGAGAAAGCTTTGAGATCTCTCACACCCTCTCTCGGTCTCTTCATTCATTCCTCCTGAGGGCAGGAGGAGGGATCTGTGTCTACAGGTGTGTTGGCACAGAGGGGACAAAGGGAGCTAAAATCTAGCAGAAGCTCAGCTCACCAAACCAGAGGCCTGGGCCCTACAGAGTCATCCAGTGGGCAATCTGGGAAAGCAACTGATATCCGGGCATGGTTCAGCTTCTCCAGTGCCCTGTACTCTGCTCACATTCTCCTCCCATCTACCCTCCTGCCTTATACTAAACAGTCAGCAGCAGAGGCCAAGGTCCAGAGATTTCATCTGTGCCAGTGACTTGTGATCAGATGAACTAAGGAGGAGATTGTTAGAAAGTTCTTTTGGGCAGTAATCCAACGCCATAAGCTCAATCACCTTTTCAGTAATAAAACTATCTCTTTTTTTTTTTCTTTTTTTTTTTTTATTGTTGGGGATTCATTGAAGGTACAATAAATCAGGTTACACTGATTGCAATTTTTAGGTAAAGTCCCTCTTACAGTTGTGTCTTGCACCCAAAAGGTGTGGCACATACCAAAGCCCCACTCCCCTCCCTCCTTCCCTCTCTTTGCTCTTCCTTTCTGATTTCATTTCTTTTTTTTTTTTTATTTTAAGCAGGAACTCAACTTTATTGCGTCAAGCAGCCGCTTACATAGAGCTTGGGGAAGGGGCGAAGAAAGAAGGTGGGGGATGAGGTGCGTGACAGGGTTGGGCCAATGGCATGGTACCACGTTGGCTGTATCTAAGTAGAGGCAGTTTGAGGCCGGGCCTTGCTAAGTCATTGCTACGCTGAAGTAGCTCGATGGATCTATTTCTAGTCAGGCTTGGGAAGTTGCATTAGGCCTCAGGCACATGGCAGGGCCCAACAATTCCCTCTTTTGTTTTTTGTATGGCAGATAAACATAGCCCCTGTCTTAGGTTGCCTGCTCTTGCAGTTTCAGTCTTACCCGTCATGGGGATACAAACATTAATGGTTTGGTCCCTGTTTTAGGTTGACTGAATGCAGAGTGATCTTACCCATCTTTGGGTACTATGAATGTAATCCACCGTGCAGCCTCTCCATATCCTGTCTTAGGTTGTCCC
>CAUYPK010109390.1:0-42201 GCA_963574355.1 Loris lydekkerianus
CATGAAGGCTATAACCCAACTATACCACAAGACTATGAGGAAAGGGCCAAGGAAGGGGAAGGGAGGGGGGAGGTTTGGGTGGAGGGAGGGTAATGGGTTGGGCCACATCTATGGTGCATATTTTTATCTATAATAAAAAAAAAAAAAGTCACTGTGTCCCAGGGGTCCTCAAACTTTTTAAACAGGGGACCAGTTCACTGTCCCTCAGACCATTGGAGGACCAGACTATAGTTAAAAAAAACCAAACAAACTATGAACAAATTCCTATGCACACTGCACATACCTTATTTTGAAGTAAAAAAACAAAACGGGAACAAATACACCGCCGCATGTGGCCTGAGGGCTGTAGTTTGAGGACCCCTGCTCCAAGTCTCCCAGACATCCTCTCTTCCCACTCACTTATGAGGTGGTGTCTCTGCTCCATTTTACAATTGGATTCCTCTACATTAGAATTTTTGTTTTATGTTGTGAAAATGCTTCTAAGAACATGATAGTGTGAGGCGCAGTAAAGCCAACTGTGTCTGCAATTCTCTTTCCCCTCATGATCTTTTATTTGCAAAACATCTACTGTGAGCAATAGAATGTGCTAGAAATTCTGATGCAACACTGGGAGACTCTGGCTATCACCTTTGTATCTCTAGCACTCTAGCAAATACATCTATATTTATGTAGCAGTTGCTCAATAAACTGGCTGTAAAGAAAATTAGGAGATCTTACATGTATTGAGTCCCTAATACATACTGGAGTCAGTGCAGGCTCACGAATCCATATATCAACTAGAAAAGTAGGCCCTGTGATCGCCAGCTAACAGGTAAGACAACGTGCCACTCACTTCCCAGGTAATGGGAGCAGGGTAGGGGGCAGACTCAGGGCCATCCTCTGCAAAGCCCACACCTTTTCTGCTGTTGGCACTACTGCAGTCCTCTGGGTCTGTGTTTACCAAGTGGAATAATTAACATGAATGCTCTCTGGCCTGGGTCCCTGGATACGTAGCAGTGTGAGCTGGCTGTGGGTAATGTGTGCCTACTTAGTGCTACACTGAGACAGGGTGGCTGCCTGCTGTCTCTGTGAAGAATGACAGAGCCAAAAGGTGTGGTCAGGGCTCACCAGAGGCCAAGAGCAGGACTGACATGGGTAGCCGGGGTCAGGGCCTGGTTTGGGGCCAGATGGGAACCACTCAGTCCTTCCTCAGAACGTAATCCATCCCAGGGTCAAGGCTAAAGCTATGGTCAAGGACTCAGAAGGCACAAAGTGGATCACAAAATAGAACCTAAAGCTTTATCAGCACCAGGCAGAACAAAGCAGAATTAAAGAAAACAAGCCAGAAAAGCATGCCTGGGGGGTCCTATGGGCCTGGTTGCAGCCAGCTTCATTGGCTAGGTAGGCCTGTGTACATCCCTGCATCTCTTTGAACCTCAGATCCCCATTTATGAAATGGAATAATTGCCTGCACCTTTGATCCCTCCCTGTCCTCACCTCTCAGGTCCAATCAAACACGATGCTCTGTTGATTCCACCTTCTTGATGCTCTTAAATCTGTCCTCTTCATGCCTTCGGCTTAAGTCATATGGTCCTCCCTGAACATCGAACGTCTCACATCTACTCTGACCTCCCTCCCTGCAATTCTCTGCAGTCCAAACATGCTGGCTTTTCCAAAAGGACAAACTACTTATGGGACTTCCTTGTTTAAAACATTTCAGGGGCTCCCTGGACCCCTTAATGTTAAAGATTCGCAATGGGATTCTAAGGCTCAGGATCCGGCTTCTGCTCCCTCTCAGCCCCAAACAGAACTGCCCTCCCTTGCACACTGCACAACCATGCACACAGCTGCTTCCCTCCTGGTCTCTGATGTCCCAAACCCTGTCCCATCTCAGTCCTTCACACTATGGTTCCTCAGCCCCAAACCCTCCTCTCTACCACCTCCCCTACCCAACCTGCTCAACCTTAGCTCTCAGCCTGAGCACAACTGCCTCAGACAGCCCCTCCACCCTGGTCCCCAGCCAGGTCTCGGGCCAGTCATTGGTACACATGCTGTCCTACCTGCTTCTCTGCAAGACTCACCACCCAGGGATTAAATAAGCAATGACACATTTGGGCAAGTACTCATTCAAGGTCATCTGCCACTGTTCTATCAAGACGGAAAGGAACAGAAGCAACTTGTTAGACACAGGATTTTTAGTGCCTACTACTGCCCAGCACCATGTCAGGGTTCGGTGCAATGAATTTATAAAAGGAATCAAATGAATCAAATGAATCCTGCCCATCCATGACTTATTCCGCAGGCTGTTAGAGAGTCCTGGGAAAGGACAGATGAAAAACGGTTTTGTCATCATAATTGGCTATTTACATGTAAAGTGGTGTGATGGTTAGATGGTTATTAATACATATTTGTCAACGTGGCTGCGCCAAGGTACCCAGATATTTGGTCAAACATTACTTTTTTTGTAAAAGTGTCTTTTAAGATGAGGATAAATCAGTAGACTTTGAGTAAAGCAGACTACTCTCTATAATGTGGGTGGGTCTTGTCCAATCAGTCGGAGGTCTTAATGAATTCTGCCCATAGCCCACCTTGGTTTTTCCTTGGGTGTGCAGTCTGCCAGCCTACCCTGCAGATTTTGGACTTTCACCTTTGCCAGTCCTCTCTCTCTCTCTCTCTCTCTTTATATATATACATGTCCTATTAGTTCTGTTTCTCTGGAGAACCCTGTCTTATACAAGCATTGCCTGAGATTTATGTTGTAGAATCTTCCTAGCCCTTACTCAGTTTTTAGTCCTCAGAGGGGCAGTGGCAAAGCCTGGAACTTAAGGTCAAGTTATGACCCTGACATTTAATATGTGGGTGACCTCCCTGCACCAGAGCCCACACTAGGTAGAAAAGGAGCCCCACTAAAACTTGCCTGCCCAAGGGTCTTGGTTGCTTCCAAAAACCAGATCTAAGAAGAGCAACGTTTACCCACTCCAGTTATGCTGAGGAACAACACAGGATCCAAAGCAGATTGAAAGGGAAGATGACGCAGCAGTGCATAGTGAGCTACAAACTTACGGGCTGAGAAGCTCTTTATCTCAGCCAACACTCAATGCTCAAATGTAGACTCCTGCCCCGGAACACAGTCCATTAAGGAACTCAAGCCAAGCCTGAGCCTGCCTGCTCTGTGAACAAGAGGAGCAGCAGGCAGGTGAGAAGGAAGATGAATGATGATCCTGCTAACCAGAAAAGGAGTGTCCAGCCCTTTCCACCTCTGTCTAGTCCCCCCTTCTCAGACTTACCCCCTAGCCAGGTGTGTGCTATCTGAACCCCAGATGTATGGCCAGAGAGTCAGACATCTTCAAAACAGTGATTTTCTCTGCTTTTAGCCTGAAAGTGAACAGAAGTAATCAAATAGAAGACACATAATTTTGAAGCTTCCTCCCACTGCTTCTCCCAGTGAGAGCAGTTGCTTTTTCTGACCCATGGCAGAGGATAGGTGCTCCAGCTGGCCTGCCTGCTGCTAGGAAAGGTGATGGGTGCTAGCCCTACTCTTTCCTAGTCACAGTCCTTTAGTGACTAAGAACCTATTACTGTGACAAGGGCAAGGCTTTGCCTGCTGTCAGAGGCAGGGGTCTGCTCAGTGAGGGCCAAGGTCAAGTGTGAGGCTGTGCCTCAGATGGCTTTGATCCCTGGGAAGGCACCTAGCCCAGCTTCTCCACCTCCTAAAACACGACACGAGCCTTTTGTTCATGATTCCAGTATTGATAGGTCTCTACTCCAGTTCCTTCTTGTTCCTGGCCCTCAAAACATCCCTATTCTATCCTCTGATCTCCTTACACATTCTCATGAGGACAATATTGAAAATAGACTTGAAAGACAGCACTTCTCAGAGGCAAGCCTACTAGCCTTCGGAAACTAAGAAAAATAAAAAAATTGAAAAAGTATGAAGAGCTAAATTGAACAAAAGAAGGGGAAGAAGAAGGACCTGAAAGAAGAATTTTTAATTTTATATTGCGAATAATCCTGGTTAATATTTTACTTCATGGGATTCAAGAGCTGACCTTCAAGTGAATGGGAAAAGTCTCCCATTACAGCTCTCTCCTGCTGTAACAGCAGCAGCAGCTAGCAAATAACATTTCCTGAGAACTTGCTATGTTCTGTTTTACATACATCCTTTCACTTAATCCTCACTGAACCAGCCGGTGAGGTCATTACCATTATCTCCATTTTGAACAGGGCTGAGGAGGCTGGAGCCTCATGTCCTGGTTTGGTTTAAACTAGACCGCTGGGCACAGTTTGTTCCATGGAGTAAAGTCTTTTCTGGGGGGCTCAGAGGTGGAGCCCATCCTTCTCAGAGCACTTCCTACATGCCATGCACAGACTAAGCAGTTTACAAGCATTATTTTGTTTAATTCGTAGGTCAACATTTAAAACAAGTATTATCATCCTTTCTTACAGACAGAAGAAACAAATGCCCCCAAAGTCTGAGCCTGCCATGGTGCAGGAGGAGGGAACGGAAGAAGAGGCTGGTATAGATCAGTTATTTCTATCTTTACTTTCTTTCAATACAGTTGTAGTTCAAGATAGAAGAAGTACATATCTTTCGTTCAAGCTTTTCCCCTATGTAGTTCATGTTAAGTACGATGTTGTGAATGTTGCGATCATTTAAATTTCATACTCCCATTTGTTTCTGATAGAAATGACTAACTTTTATATGTGGATATAATATCAAGTGCCTTAACTAAATTCATTTTGTATTCTTATAACTTATCTATACGTTGTTTGGGATATTTTAGTTATCTGTGAATGATAAAAATGAAATCATTTCCCTCTCAAAAAAGTAAAAAGAAAGAAAAGGAGGCTGGGTCCCTGCCTTCTCAGCTTCTTATGTCACAGAGGAAAAGCCACCAAAAGCCAAGAATAAGAGTAAGAAAAATCCCTTCCCACAGCAGCATAGCTCCAAGATGTGTGTGTCCTGGGCTGTGTCAGCCCTGCCAAGTCCTAGCTCCTGGGGGCTGCTGGGGCCAGGAGGAGGTGCTCTCAGCTTCTGGAGCAGGGCAGGTTTGCACCTGAAGTCACTTTTGTTTTGACCCTACTTGATCTGCCAGGGTACTCCTATGTGGCAGGACTCTTGGTCTCAGCAGCCTCAGGCTAGGTCTGTCCTCCCGTGTCCCCTCCCATGGCATCTACTCAGATGCCTACAGATCCTACCACGAGGCTACTGGTTGTAGATGAGATCTGGTGGCAGGTCACCTTCCTGTAGAGAGAGACAGCTTTACTACACCATGGTCAGTGTAGAGAGGGGCTGGGAGGGTGTGGGGCACAGCTTCTAGACAATTTTTATAGAGGAAGGAGGCCCAGGATGACTTCCCCGGGCAGGAAACACCACAGGCTGGGGCCAACCACTCAGCCCCATCCCTCCCTCTCCAGCATACTCCCCCCCTTCAGAGAGCTCCTCCCACCTACAGCCTTTACTAAGCATTGGCTGTGTACCTGGCCGAGGGATGCAGACACAGTATAAACCCTCGCTCCTAGGTTCAAGAAGTAGATGGGAAACAAGACGCACCTACAAACAAGTCCATGCAGTGTACATCTCTACACGGCACAACAGCAGGCAAGCGGGGGACTGTGCTACGCCGACTGCGTTCACAGAAAGGACCGACGGAGGTGGGTGGGAAAGCTCCCTTGAAGGCTCTGGGAGGGTCCGAAGAACTGACATGAGAATGGCAGGAAGATAAGAGGGAATTTGGGGGAGGGACCCCACATGGGTACAGGCGAAGACAGAGGCCAAGCTGGCCTTGGTGAAGGCCTGGCACACGCCAACAATGGTGGCCCTGAGGGCTGGGTGGGCTGGGACCACCATAGGTGCCAGGTGCAGCCTTTCCGCTCTGGCTGACTCAGTCCTGCAGTCCTGTTTCCCTGGCAATATGGTAAATACAGTGCCTGTAAATCCATTTGCAAACATACACTCTTCCGGCGCTTTCTCCCTTCCAAGTCAACAAGCCCAAAGCCATCCTCTGGAGCATGAGTGTGGCAGTGCCAGGAACTCTGGAGCTGGCTGCAGGCAGGAGGACAGGTTTCCCTGGAAGAAGCTGGCTCCTTCTCCCAAGCATCTCCCTCCACAGAGCCCAGACCTTTCTCAGTCTAAATAGGCTGCAAGTGAGGAGCATACAGATGCCCCAGTGGCTCCCTGCAGCAGAAAAAGGCTAAGGCCACAAAGGGTGGCTTGAAGCACCAAAAATGGTGCTTCATCTTTGTCAGGAGGGACCTCTCCAGGAGGAGAAATGTGTAGGCCATCCGTGACGGGGGTGCTTATTAAAGATGGTGACCCCTGGGGTCCCAAGAAGAGGCTTCTGAAGGGAGAGGACACCCAGCAAGAGATGGACAGTGGGAGGTACAGGAAAGGATGCTGGATGAGGCATTGTAGGGACAGGCAAGCTCTGTCCTCTCTGTGCCTCTGATTCCCCGTCTACAGAGTGGGAGACATTCTCCCTGCCCTGATCTTGCACAGAAGCTGCAAGGAGTGGAAAGGAATTGCAAGATTTAGCTCGGTCTGAGCAAGACCTCTGCTTCCCTGCCCCAACAAGAGTCAGTCTTCCTGGATAGGTGGGCCCACAGAAAGGGCTCAGCTCTTGGTATTCAAAGTGTGGTCTATGGAGTAAAAGCATCAGAAACCCTGAGAGCTTGTCAGAAATCCTGACTCTTCTGCCTCATCAGAGACTTTCCAACTTGGAATCTGTATTTCCAACAAGATCCTCAGGTGATTCATGAGTTTGAGAACTATTGTTCTAGTTCATAGAATCTGACTCCTTCCTGTTACCAAGGAAGCAGCTGAGGCCCTGTGGGAATAAGTCAGGTGCAGGAGGCCACACAGTTAAGATAGGTAGACATAGGCCCAAGTAGCAAAATGATAACAGTAGAAGAATCATAGGCCTTGAAATCAGAGCAACCCCGGTTCCATCCTGCCTCTGCGGGAATACGCTCAGTGACCCCAGGAGAAAACTAACTAATTTCTATGAACTTTGGTTTTGCCATCTGTGAAATGGGTATAATAGCAACCTTCTAGGACTATGGTGAGGATTAAGATGAAATGATAGGTGGCTTGTTCAGTGTACCCTTCATGCTCATCGTTCACAAGTTTTGCCTTCTGAGTTCACAGAAAGGACTGACGGAGGTGGGTGGGAAAGCTTCCATGACCTGTAAACCCCATAACCCCTGGCTACTGCACCCCAAGAATCTGAAAAGACTGCTTTTCTGCCTCTAACACTGCAGAAACACTTGCTAAACTAAGAAAAAGACAAAAGATAGGCAGAGAACAGAAAGACTCAAAGTCTAGACTGCCCTATCCTTTAAATTCTGAAAAGCTTCCACTCAAATTATCTAGCAAAAAGTCAGTCTACAAACAGCCTGGTCAGTACAGTACCTTAGTTCTAGTTCATGACTCATGTTCAGTAAGGGTGGTGAAGGTAGGACTGAAAGGTCCCTCAGGCCCTCACTTTGAGCTTGTGTAGACTCATGTCTCCCATTTTCATGCGCCTGAATCTGGCCACTCTTCCAGGCCCAACCCAAATACCATCTCCTCTGGAAAGTCCATGACTGATCCCCCTGCTGGAACTGAACACCCAGATAAAACTCTGACTGCTTTTGCATAATCCCAACATAAGAAACCCTCTCAGTCTCAGTCTGACTCTCTTTGGCCAGACGGGAGGGAGGACTTGCATGCCCCTGGTGCCTCTTGCTTCATGGCCTTTGCCTTCCCACCTCACTGTGCTGTTCCCTTTGTCTGCAATGTTCTTCCCACAAAGCCCCCTCTTCATTGAATTTTTACCCAGGCTTTATGCCTCAGTATATTAATTTACACATGAACTCTCCTGCAGAACAAGGACTAGGATGAGACAAGCAAATCACCTAGAGCACAAAGATTAAAGAAGCTCCAGCTCTCAGGTGCCAACTCCACACTTGTCTGACTCAAGGAGAGAGGGTCATCTGAAGTTTTGCGTCCTATGTCCTCCTTTGCCTCACCCTGGTTCCCAGCCATTTCCCTGAATCCTTGGCTATTTTAAAGCCCCTGCTCTACGCCATCCCTCATCATATCCTCTGCTAAAGAGGACCATGACTGCAGGGGTTGGCCATCAGCGCCTCATTGGACTATAAGCTCCAGAACCAGGGCCACTTCTGTCACTCTCTCCATTCTATTCCCCGAGCCTGGCACAGAGCAGACTTGATACGGGGTTTGCTGGATGAACACGAAAGTTTAATCTCCCTGCACTGTGCTCTCAAATTCCACTGAAGGCCCTGGTGTCCGAGCACCTGTCACCCTCCTGCCTTCTACTCCACAAAGCTGCCTCCATCTCACAGGGCCCAGCCTTCACCTTTGTTTTCCCACTAGCCAGTACAGGGCCTGGCAGAGAGAGGGTGTTCATACATGTTTGCCAACAGGGTTAACATTGGAGGATGCTGTGACAGAGGAGCTGCAGGCACCCCATGCTGCTAGGACTGGACCCAGTCTGGACAATTCTAGCAATACCCTCACCTCCCCCCTCTCCCTGCCCACCTCCTCCCCAGCCTGTCAGAAAGAACTAACTGCCTCTAGCTCCCTGCTGCTTGCACTTTGCAACAGACTTCCAATTGTTTGAGTCCACACTCACCAAGTAAGGAGTTCAAGGCCAGTCCCTCCATACCTGCCTCTGCCACTTCCTGCCAACCTGCCTTCACCATTGGGTGGGCAACCCAAAACATTCGGCCCATTCTGCTCCCCATCCCACACTTCTCTGTCTCTCTCTCACGTGCCCATGCTCTCATCTGTGGCATTTTACACACTTGTGCTCCTGCCCATATTAATCTCCCTGGCTGGAGCATCTTCTCCCCAATGCTCACTTTGACACCCCAGGTGGGGACCTTCCCTGGCACTGCTCTCTCACCTTTGAGCACACTTTCCCCTCCACCCTGAGGCTCTTCACCTGTCTATTCTTCTTAGCGTTTGGCTGCCCTGAGCCAGATGCCCTTTCCTGGGTCTTGCTGCTCCTGCTCACACTCCGGGATGAAAGCAGCAGGTCATTGTGGAGAACTGGGTCCCCACTCCACCCACTCAGTCCCTTCTTGTACACAATGATTCTACTCACTTGTGATGTGCGGTGAGACCGGCTCTCCCTTGTCCTTGACTCCCCAACACCCAGTGAGGTGGGAGCTCAGGTGAGGAGCTGGGCTGAGCTGCAGGCCCCCATAATCTCCTAAAATTCACACCATGACCTTTCCCTCCACCCTCCCAGAGGGTGGATCCTGAGCCACAATCAGCCCAGGTTTGGGGTCCAATTTCTTGAATGCCTTTCAGTGTCTCAGAAGAAGCCAAAGAAGAGAAAGACCAGGAGGCTGGGTGATTTACGAGGGAGGTCTCGGCTCTGACAAGGCTTTAGCCCCAGAGATTAGGGCAGGCGGGAGCAGAGTTCGCTGCTCCTTCCTGAGGGGTGGTGGGAGTTCTCTGGGTATCTGCATCTTGATCCCTCTGGATCAGCACTTACCTCCGGGCTGACTCTAGCCCCTCCCCAGCTCCACATCCTGGGGAAGAACCGGGCCACTGGCAACTCAGGGGGAGGTGGGGAGAGAGAGAGAGCCATGTCTCCATGTTGGCCCACAAGCTGCTGTGCCGCCCTCCACCTCTCCCCTGCCCTGTGAGGCTTCTGGAGGGCAGCAAGAGCTGCAGAGCTGGCTGCGGGACAGGAGCTCACACACATCGTGGCTTGTAGTTGGCCACACACAGATGGAGACTAACTTCCCCTTAGTTCCCTGGTGCTTCTCCCAGCACCCCTCATCCTGAGGAAGGCTATTGCAAGGCTGCATGTCACACAAGCCTTCTCTGCCTCCTAGGGACCTGCGTCTCCAGGGCCCTGAGTGGTCAGAATGTGATCATGTCCCTTGCTTTACAGACAGGAAAACTGAGGCCCAGAGACAGAAAGGAACCCAGCCAGGTCCCCCCAGCAGCCTGTGAGCAGACCTGGGACTGGCCCCACAGCCACTGATTCTCCCTGTGGTGCCCCCAAAGACCACACCCCACAGGCCTACTTAGCACACTTGTCCAGGTGGAGGAAACAAGGTAGAGTGAGGCTGCTGGTGGAGAAAAGAGAAAGATCTGGCCATATCTTCCTGGGGCTCAAGTTCTCTTTGCTCTAGAACATTTTAGGACCCACAAAAAGAAGGCAAAGCAAGAATAATCATCTTCATTTTTAAAAGTAAGGAATCTAAAGCCTACATATGGCCAGTGGGCTGTTCTACACATAGCCATTCATTTCTTCATTCATCATCCATTGGTTCTGGTCTATCCTACGTGCAAGGCATTGTTTTAGGAGCTGGGGATAAGGCACTGAACCGCATGGAAAGGCCTCAGCCCTCACAGAGCCCATGTTCTGGTGACTGACACAGGATACATAAAAACAAGCAGGTAACAACATGTGGGAGGGTCAGAGTCACGGATCGAAGGTGGCCACAAAGTCTTGGGCATTCCTCCCATCAAGAGGTGGGTCTATGCCCCACTTTTCAAATGCTGGTGGGTTCTGTCACTACTTTGATAGGACATGAAATGGGAGTGGTGCCAGGACTCAAGAGCACTGGCCATTTCCATTTGCCTCTTGGATTCCTCAGCCATTATATGGAATGTCCATCTTTGCTTCTGGAGACACTGTGTTGGGAGCCTCTGAGACTACATGGCGAGGACGAGCACCCGGCAGAGCATCTTCCAGCTGCACCTGCCTTCCAGAGGAAAGCCTCTAGAACTCTGCACCCTGGCCCAGCTGCAAGCTTAACACCCAAGTCATTTCACAGGATGCTACATGGAGCAGAATGGCCCAGCTGCTTCCCATCCAAATCCCGACGCACCCACCAAGAGCACAACAAAAGGCCCACAAAGGCACGAAGTCTGGGATAGACTGTCATGTGGCCATAGTCCAATGGTCAAGTGGTGACAGGTATGAAGGGGAAAAAAGCAGAATGAGGGACAGAGGGGGGTCAGGGACCTCTTCTCTGAGAACACGATGTTTGATCAGAGGCCTTAACAGAGGGCAGGGCCTCTGGGATGATCCCAAGGAAACCCAGGCCAGGGGAGAAGAGAGTGCAAGAGGCCTGGGCTGGGAAGGAGCCTGACTCATTCAAGGAAAGGCAAAGCAGTCAGAGGCTGGAATCAGGTGGAGAGAGGTCGGGAACGTGCTGAGAGATTCAGTGTGGCAGGATCACAGGAGGCCCGGGACTCTGCTTGAAGTGTGAAGGGAAGAATGGAACACTGGGAACTGCTTGGAGATGGTGACCTCTGACTCCTGCAGGAGAAGCACAAGTGGGGAAATGCGCACCATCACAAGGACACTCACTGACCGCCCCTGGGTGAGCGTGGTGGTGACGGAAAGGGCAGCAAGAGGAAGATTCAGAACACAGTGTGAAGCACAGAACCAGGACCTTCCAGTGGCTTGGGTCAGTGGGTAGAGGAATTAAAGATGGCTCCTGGGGTTTCAGCTCCCTGAAGTGAATGAAGCCTTGGGGACGAACAGGTCTGGAGATGCAGAAGGGTGCTTGAAACCAGTTCTTTCATGAGCATGTTAAACTTAAGACGCCTGGTAGACATCCAAGGAGAGCTACAGTGTAAACAATGGGAGATATCAGTTCAGAGCTCAAGGGCAAGGATCTAAATTTAGGGACTGAGCATGTTGCTAGCTAGCTCATGCTTAGTGAGGCCTTATACTTCCTGACCCCAATTCTTAGACCTCTATGAGTGTCCATGATACAAATGACAGCCTAGGTGGAGATGCCCATGTGGGATCCAAGGCTACAGAATTGGGTGGAAGAGAAGATCCACCAAGGAGAGGACGAAATGCCTGGCAGCTGGACTTAACCAAAGTGTTGTCAGAGCAGCAGTGAGGATGGGACGGTGATGGGCTGGGCTGAGAAGGACATGGAGCCACTAGTGAGCCAAGCTGTAAGGGGAAGCTGAGAAATCAGGCAGGAGCTGGGGAGGGGTGTGGGGTCTCCCACACGGGAGACCTATAGCAGAGTGCTGAATGACCAGTAGGGAAGTGGGAAATCCATGTAGGGAGGAAAAAGAGAAGCACAGGAGCAAAAATCCATGCAGTAGGAGGACCTTGGGCCAGGAAGAAATTGCCAAGGAGGTGTAGTTTATCCACAGGAGCAACCACACATGGCAGAGCCAGGAGAGGAGATACCCCCAGTTACCACGATTCCAGCCCATACTCAAGGGCTGGTTGACTCTGGGTAGGCCCCGTTTCCTCATCTTAGCAGGGCTGTAGGGAGAATTACACTAGCCAACAGTGACTAAGATGGGTGGCTACAGCAGCAGTTCATACCGGAGTCGGCGATCCCAGAACATGCACTTGGCTCATGAGATCTGCCTTGTCATGCACCAAACCCCTCTGGGTCTGTGCTTTGTAGTTCAGCACCAGCATGAGGTGAGAGACACAGGTGGCATTAACAGACCAGGAATCAAATGCATTGTCCCATCTCCTTGTGTTCAGCACCCTCCTTGAGGCAGCCCTGCTCCCTGCCACCCCCACTGCCCACTGTGAGTTCTGGCTACAGCGAGCTTACAATCTCACATGCAAAAACACACACTGCTGTTACTTGGCTTCTGACAACAGAAATGCTGTCCTCTCTGCTGTTCCACCAGGAATGTCATTCATTCTTCATCTCACATCCTTTATGGAGCAGCTGAGGTGCTCCCTCTCCAGAGAACCTTCCCTGACTCCCTCTAGTCCCAATTAGCTGCCCTTCCTCTGGGCCTGGCATCCTCTGCCCACACTACTCTGTTGGCATACAACATGCCCCTGGAGGGTCTGCTGGACTGAATTTTCCTGGGTAGCAGATGCATCAGGGGGCTGGACAGTATCTGTCCAAAAGAACTTTGCATGACCTCAGAAATGTCCTGTTCCTGCGCCATCCAGTACAGTGACCGCTCAGCACACGCATGTGGTTATGGAACCCTTGAAATGTGCTGGTGCAATTGAGAAACTGAATTTTTAACTTAATTTATTTTAAGTTTAAACAGTCACAGATGGCTAATGAGGAGGTAGAAAGGGTTGGGACAAACTGATGTCATTCAACACTCAGTATGTGCCAGGCATCTGATAGTTTAACATGTCAATTTTCACAATGATTCTGTGAGATAGGAAATGCTATTATTCCCATTTCGCAGACAAGAAAATTGAATCTGAGAGAGGGGCAGAAACTTGCTGTGGTCCCTCAGCTTGAAGACTGCAAAACCGGTCTCTGGTTCCCAAATCTCTCTGGTTCTTCCCACGACAGAGGGCTGAGGCTGCCACACCTCTCCAGGGCCTGGCCCTGGAGGTGCTTTTGTGGAGGACCCCATCTCCCCCCTTCACAGTCCCTGCAGCACACGGGTCAGGACCCCAGCCCCAGCCTGATAGGAAGGCAAATTCTGCAGGCAGAGTTGCTGCAGCCCGCTCACAGACGTCTGGGGCACAGCCTGAGTGTGGTGGGGCAGGAGGCCCCAGCTGCCAGTGGGAGGGGCAGGAGGGGCCCAGAGTCTGCAAGCATTCTGCTCCTTGGGTCCTCCTCGCGTGAGCAGCTTTGGGGAGTTCTCTCGGTGCTGTTGTAATTTATTGTTTCTGCTCTAATGATTGCTCCATGTCTGATTATAAATGCCTTCTGGCTGGGGGCCCAGACTCAGAAAATTCCCATGATCTGCTTCCAAAGCTGATGGAGCCACAAATAGGACTCATGTCTCTGTCTCGTCATCAGCCACATTTCCAAGAGAGGAGGATCCAAAGCCAGATGCAAGGCTCAGAGTGGGGATGAAACAGGAGGAATCCGGTGGCCTGGAATTCCAGTAAGAGTTCCAAAAAGAACCTCCTGAATCCTGAAGAACCTTCAAGGTGACATTCAAGTGAGCCTTCTCAAAATACAAGGCAGAGTCCGAGCCAGAAGCAACAGATGATACAATCACAGTGAAAGGGGTCTCCAAAGAACATAGCCCAGCCTTGTCAATGCCCTCTCTTTATCCTCCTGGAAAATTCCCATTTATCCCTCAGGAGATAGCTTTGGTGTCACCTCCTGCAAGAAGCCTGCTCTGATACTCTAATCCCACCCCCCTGCAGCCAGCGTGGTTATCTCAGCTCCCTGTAAATCTCTTCTAGCACTGCACACAATAGCAGTAATTATACCTGCTACTTGTCGGGGGCCTTCCCTTTGCCAGGTGCTGTGTACCTTATCTAATCTTCCCCCATCCCTGGGAGGGAGACAATATCATTATCCACATTGAACAGACAAGGGGACAACAAAAGCTCTGAGAGGTTAAGTGACTTGCCTCAAGTCAAACAGCTGACAAATAATGGAGTTGGACTTGAATTGAGAAGATTCCAACTTAAAAAGTAAGCTTTATACCTTGTGTGCACACCTGTCATCACGGTACTAAAAGAGGTCATTTCTTCTCTTGCTACACTGGAGTAGAGCTCCTGGGGGCAGCAAGGCAGGTCTGACCCTACTAAGGTGAATGATCAGGAAATGATCGCTGAGCGAACTTCACATGAAGAAAGCCCTGGTGCACAAAGTAGGCAATAAAACTAGGACAGTCACTTACTACTGGCAGGATACTAAAAAAGGAATGGGCAGATGCTTGAATGAGCAAGTAAGACAGGATTGCAGAAACAAATGCTTCTTCTCAGCAGGGACTGAAAGACTTGAGTTTTCTGGGTTAGTCCTAATTTTAGATATTATATCTCATTACTCTCTTATGTCACTGGGATGGCCTAGAAATCCCGATATTTGGATATCTAAACTGTATCTCTTAAATGATATCTCATATCCAAAGAGGCATCCCAAAGGTCTCACTACGTTTTGTAATTTGGGAATCAGAAAATAAAGCCACAGGAAAAATAGAGCATTGACATTAGAGGCAGGTAGACCCATGCTTAAATTCTAATTTTATTGCTCATAGCTATAGAATTTTGGTCACCCATTTTCCTTCTCTGAGCCTCAAATGTAAAAACAGGGCTAAGGGTGGTAAACAGGAGAACATAAAGGAAAGCACCAGGAATGGCACCTGGCACACAGGAAAGGTTCAGGAACTGTGAGGCTTCTCCTTTGCTCTTAGCCTAGGTCAGACGAGAGAGCCATTTTTAGCAACAGACTCAGCTGAATGCAGGTGTGATGCACTGAAAGACCAATGATCCAAGAGAAAAGACTGGTTTACTTGGGACTGAGATCATGTTTTGGAAGCTTTATCATTTATAGACTCAACAAGAGTATGGATCAAATAATAGGCTGCCTTAAGAACAGCCCTAGACTAGGGCAGAGAGAGAGAGAGAGATGGGTAAAATCCTGCCAGCCTCTCAGCTAGGAGCTCATAGTGTGCTGGAGTGGAAAAACAGGAGAGGTCCCAGCAAGTTGAGGCAAAGGACAGTCAGGCCATGAGGAGCTCTACCAAGCCTAGAGGATCAGGGGAGGCATGTGCAGGAGCTGAGTTTTAAGGAATAGGCGGAACTTGCAGGAAAGGGTATCTCCAGTGACAGAAGGGCCCCATATGGACAAAGGAAAAGGTATAAAAAAGGTAAGAAATTTTAAAAATTAGATTGCTATTATATTTTATTTTTGTAAGAGACAAGGAGTCACTCTGTTGCCCAGACTGGAGTAGAGTGGTACATTACTAACTCACTGTAGCCTTGAATTCCTTGTCTCAAGTGATCCTCCTATCTCAGCCTCCCCAGTATTGGGTCTACGGTGTGCTCCCCTCCATGTCCAACTAATTTTTCTTACTTTGTTTTAGAAATAGAGTCTCACTATGTTGCCTATACTAGTCTTAAACTTTTGGCCTCAAGCAGTCTTCTTGCCTCAGCCTCCCAAGTCGCTGGGATTACAGGTGTGAGCCACCCTGACCAGCACCCATTATATTTTGGACTTAGGAGGGAACTTAAAAAACCTATTGGACTCTCCTTGTTGTTAAAGGTGTCCTGATTATTAACTATGATTATGAACTTGTCTTGTCCAAGTTAATCATGCAATACTTCAGTTTTCTCATTTGTAGAATGTGAATGATAACAGTATTTATCACACTGGAATGCTGTAAGGAATACATATGTGAAAACCATTTAGAACATATTGAACAATAAATAAGGATCACCATCAACATCGATATCATCATCACCAGCATTATAATCACCACCATCACCATCATCACTATCAATATCACCAATGTCATTATCACAATCATTGCTACTATCACCCTCACTGTCTTCGCCATTACCATCACCATCATGATTGCTATCATCATCATGATCACCACAGCATTACAGTCACCACCACTATCATCATTACCATTATCACCATTACCATCACCATAATCGCCATCACCACTACTATCATCACTGTCATCACCATCATCATGATCACCACCACCATCATCATCATGACCATCATTATGATCATCACCATAACCATCATGATCAGCATCATCACCAACATGATCATGACCATCATCATGATCATCACCATCACCATGATCATGACCATCATCATGCATCACCACTAGTATCATCACTGTCATCACCATAACCATCATGATTATCATCATCACCATCATAATCATAACCATCATCACCATCATCATCACCATCATCATCAGCATTGTCATCATCATCATCATCATCACCACCACCACCATCATTGCCGTCACCATCACTATTATTATTACAAATGAGGAAACTGAGAGGCAGAATAAGGAAGAGATTTGTCCAGAGTGACCCAGAGAGTTAGAGATGGCCCCAACACTTTTATGTTTCTAACATGCACAGGATTTTTAAAAATAAAAACAAGCTTCCTGTCTGTAGTAAGAGCACATGGACCCCTGATAAGGGGTCAGGGCTCATGAGACTGAGTCACCAGCATTTATGCAAAGATATCTTCTCTTGAGGTCCATCTTTCTGCCTCCTGCTCTGCTAGTGCCATCTGTCCTTCAGCTACACTGTCAACACATGCAGTTGCTGACAGAGAGTGGCATTCAAAACCCAGATACCCAAGGAGAGGACTTAAATGTCCCCAATTTGGTGAAGGGTTGGGGGGGTGCACATCTGTCATTACTTCCTTGTTCCAAGAGGAAATGGGAAAAACTCCTGGCTCCTCACCCCAATCCCATAGTGGTCTCCAACAATATTATTACTCTCCAGTTCTACTACTCATTATATATTTTGCCAGCCACAAATAGGGCCTAGATTACATACTGCAGCCACCAAATGCAGGGCACAGGTCCACAGAACAAGGCTTAAGGGAAATGAGGTAAGGCCAAAGGGAAGCCAGGCCTAGAAGAGACTAGAAAACAAACAGAAAGTGATGTAATGGCCAATTCTTTGGACCATTCTCTCTCGGAGCTATAAAGAGAGGGCAGAACAGGTGAAGGACAGAGAAGAGGGATCAAGCAAGAGAGAGTGGACTCAGGATTAAGCAGTCAAAACATTTCTGGTCATTTTAGTCCCAGCTCTATCTGTCTCTGGAATATAGGTGCAGGGGGCAGTGGCAGAAGGCACTTGCTCCAACTTTTCTTCTTTTTGGAACCACTGGACACTGGGAAAAGACACATCTCTCTCCTGCTTTGAGACAGTGTATATTCTATGTCATTAGCTTACTAACATCTAGGGGACCCCAGAGGAATACTACTTTCTGGGATTGAGGCTGGGGAAGGGAACAGAGGGATCTCCCATCTTCCTTTTCCTAGAATGCTGTGTCCCTATCTGTGAGGGAAATGATGATGCAGTTGGGCTGGATTTAGTGCAATCTGAGAAGGAACCACATAGATTTGGGACCTGTGGGTAAAGATAATGCACACATCTGGAGAGAAGGTCCTGGAGGAACACCAGGAGAATGCATTCCTTCTAGAAGGAGTGATCTGAGATGGCTTCTTGGAAGAAGAGGGATAAGGGGTTGATTTTAATGGGTTCCAAATCCCACAAATTGAAAAGTAAGAGTGTGTACATAAGAGAAAGACAGACAGAAACAGGAAAACAGGGTGTCACAGGAGCAAGATATAGTCAGAGAAAGATCTGGAGGCAGGAAAGAGCTTTCCAGTCCTAGTGTCTGTTCAGAAAGAGAACAGATGACTGAGAGCACAATGTGAGGAAACCTGAGTTCCTAATGACTCCCAGGATTCTCTAATTATTAATAGTTCCACTTCGGATAGGGTTTGGAGCAGGAAGGGCAGGCAGAGAGTTTCCTGGAGTCAAAGTCCAATTGAAGCCTATATGACAATGAAGAGCAGGCACTTGATGAGCAACTTACAGCACGAAGACCAGGATCCAGGGTGGGTTTGGGGGTTTAATTTTGAGAAGCTCCATTAAAAAATTTTGTTATCGTGAAATGGTAAGAAAAGATTTTAAATGATAGTAGCAGTAGTAGCAGTAATGAATTAAGATATCCCAGCCCTCAATGCTGAGGGCTAACCATTATGTAGCATTGCTATTTGCTGGGCTCTGTATTCTGCATTCGGCCTGGATTCTCTCCTTTAATCCTCTTAACATCTAGGCCTATGAAACAGGGACTACTGTGATCCCTTTTACAGATCAAAATCACAGTGACTCTGAGGGCAAAGTCACTTGTCCAAAGTCACCCAGCTGGTAAGAAGCTGGGCTGGGAGTCTAACTCTGATATTAATCATAAGACTGTTTCAGTGTCATCATTACAGATGGGAAAACTGAAGCCCAAAGTGGACAAGTGGCAGACTCAAGGTCACACAGTAAGTGTTTCTCCTTTCCAACTCCTTCATTCAAACACCTATTCAGAGCTTCCTCAGTACCAGACCCTGCCCTAGCTTAGACCTTTGGCACCTGCTTTCTGGACTATTCTATAGCCTCCTCACTGCCGTGCTGCCTTCAGTCTGTCCTGTCTAAGCCCACAACGCACACTATACTCAGAATGGTTCTTCTGATGACCAAGCAAAAGTAAGAAGCTTGTGGGACTTCTGATGCCCCAGGAAAAACTCTGTCATTGAGCGCCTGTCACTATCTGGCCCCGACCTAATTCTCCTGCCTCTTCTCTCACACCATCCCTTTACTCCATAATGTCAGGCTTCTCCCTGGCCCAAATAACCACGCAGTTTCCCACGGGGACTCTGCTTGCACTGTCTGTTCCTGTTTGCGAGGCCCTTAGACCTCTTCTCTGCCCTATATAGACTGACTCTTTAAGACACAGCCTTGCCAAACCGCCCCTGGATCCCAGGTGGAATGAATGATGTTGCCGGCTCCCAGCACCCAGTAGGTCCCTAGCGTAGCAGGCCCCTAGCACAGCAGGCCCCTAGCGCAGTAGGCCCCTAGCGCAGAAGGCCCATCTCCCTGCCTCACAGGAGGCCTGGTAGTCACCTGTCTCCTCTGTCAGAGAGTGAGTATCTTAAAAACGAGCCAGCTGTGACAGTGACAATCATAAAAAGGGTGATTGAATTTGTTGGGGGTATAGTATAGACAGGTAATGTTATTACCTCATTGGGTACTTGAGAAAACTGAGGTGCAGAGACAGAGGGATTTGCCCAGGTCCGAGACTCTAGGGAGGACCAGGCTGGGGTCCACATGGAAGCCACACATGTCCTCTCACCTCTGTCTCCCAAAGTACTGTGGAACATGCCTACTGTCATTACATGTTCCCTCTTGTGAACTGAAGGGCAGCCACCACGTGTCAGCACCTGGTGGGCTTCCTGAGCCCCACTGTAGCATCTGTCCCTATCTTCCAGGAGGGCCTTCTGAGTAGGAGACCTTGCTGCCCAGCTGCAAACTGAGTCATCTCCGAAAGTCTAACACAGACAGCAAGACCAAGGGACAGAGGCAGGAATAAAAATAGACAGGCTTCAGTCAGAGAAAAATAAAGTGAGCAGTGTAGGGGGGATCTCAGGGGCATGGCAGTCCAGGAATTTGGAGGGGGAAATGGGAATGGCATATTTTCCAGCAGTGAAAAACATTAAGACCCACTTTAAAAATGTAGTTCTCACCGCAGCTATTCCTGGACTCCAGCCCAGGAGAAAAGTCGGGTATATGAATGGCACTCTCCACCCACACTTTACCCACTCCTGGCTGGCTGTCTTTGTCCTAAGATACGCTGTGCTCAGCGAGACTCCTCCAAGGAGCCTTCCCTCCTTCTCTCTGCTCTGTGGCCCTTCAGCAAAAGAGAATACTAGAAAAGGGAAGGACCTCTGAGACTCTTACCCTGCCCACCCTCAGCCTAACTCAGGGAGACTTGAGGAGAGAAGAGAAGACCTATGCAGGGTCACAGAACCTCAGTGGTAGAACCAGGATGAATGTTAAGGTCTTTAGGGTAGAAGTCCCCAAGCTTCTACCAGTCACACTTCATCTCATTACCCTCCCCAATCTACCTGACCCCATCCTAACAAAGGATGCATGCGCACACACACACACACACACTCGCACACATGACTATGCACACAGACATGTGTGCACAAAGACATGCGAACACATCTAAACACAAACATGCATTTACAGGCATGGAGACACCTGCACATGTACACATACTTGTGTATATACACACACACATAGGTGTGCATATATTTACACACACAAATGCAACCTGGGCTTGGCACCCATAGCTCAATGGTTAGGGCTCCGGCCACATACTTGGGGGTCTGGCGGGTTCAAACCCGGCCTGGGCCTACTAAACAAAGACAACAACAACAAAAATATAGCTGGGCATTGTGGCAGGTGCCAGTAGTCCCAGCTACTTGGGAGGCTGAGGCAAGAGAATCACTCAAGCCCAAGAGTTTGAGGTTGCTGCGAGCTATGATAATGTCATGGCAGTCTACCCAAGGTGACAGAGTGAGACATTGTCTCAAAAAAATATAATAAAAAACATTGAAGAATACTTTGAAAAAGACAATTTTTAAGACATAGTTACGTAGGCTTGGTGCCCATAGCACAGTGGTTACAGTGCCAGCCACCTACACTGAGAGTGGCAGGTTCAAACCTGGCCTGGGCCAACTAAAAACAACTGCAACAACAAAAGAGAAAATAGCCGGGCATTGTGGCGGGCACCTGTAGTCCCAGCTACTTGGGAGGCTGAGGCAAGAGAATCGCTTAAGCCCAAGACTTTGAGGTTGCTGTGAGCTGCCATACCATGGTACTCTGCTAAGGGTGACATAGTGAGACTCTGTCTCAAAAAAAAAAAAAGTACCCTGGTACAGGAAAAACTGGACATTATTAAGAGCCAAGAAACCAGTTAGCTGGGCACTGATCAGTTACGTGAAACTGGCCAAGTCATTTCACAGCTCGTGTTCTCCCACTCAGGAACCAGGCAAGTAATCCTTGCCTGCTCACCAGGGTGTTGGGAAGCTAGAAGGAGAGGAGGCTTGAGAAGGTGCTAACAAGCTGTGCTGTGTGACCTGCCTCCATCTCCTGAGAGCTGAGGGCTTGGCAGCTGTGTAGCCCAGCCACTTGGATCTGAGTCCCTTCTTTGCCAAACATCATCTGTGTGACCTTGGCAAGTAACTTCACCACTCTGTGCCTCAGTTTCCTCATCTGCAAAATAGAAATAATCATAGAACTTGCCCACTAGGTTTTAATGTGAGGATTAAATGAATTAACAGATGGGAAGTAATTAGAACAATCCCTGGACTATTCTAAGTGTCCAATAAATGTTAGACAATAGCCATTGTGAAATTAATACCTATTACCTTTGCTTTGCCTGGTGTGACACAGGAGCTCTGTGAATGTTTGTCTAATGAATGAACAAACACGATGTGGGGAAGAAGAGATGCAATCAGATGTACTCCTACCTAGCATTGAAGAACTCTTCTGAAACGCCTTCTTCTCCCCTCTTTGTTCTCAGACTCCCTGATTCACCAGGGATACCAACCCTAGCTATCCCATTCAGGCTGTCATGTTCTCCACCTATGGGGAAGCGAAAGCCTCCTGCTCTCTTTGGAGAATGACAGGGCAGTCCCTTGGCCCATCAGCCCAGAGTACTCAAGTACTTACGAGCAGAGCAGGGTCAGGACTGGAAGGAAAGGGGAGGGCTGGAGTGGAGTGGGGTCCAAGTGGGAGAGGCAGTGGCTCCATCACTGTGGTATTTACACATTTGTAGTGTCCTGCTCCAGCTAGCGGTAACACTACCCTGTGATGCTCCTCTGCACAAGTCTGAGGAGCTGGGGCGGCAGCTACGATGATACTTTCCAGAAGGACATCCCTTGCCACCCACCTAGGGCCCTCCAGCACGTGAAATCTTCAGCATCCCAGGCTCGGATCAAAATGAGGTCAACAACAATAATGTTCATGATAATAACTGCTAACAATTATTGCATATTGGCAAGGTGCCAGACGGGCACTGTATAAGCTTTTCATCCATATGAACTTTTCATGCATATTTGATGTGTATAACAACCCAGGAGGCAGATACTGTTATTACATTTATTTTACAGAAGAATTAATGGAAGCAGAGGAGGTTGGGGAAATTGCCCTGGACTAGTAGGGGGCAAAGCTGGGATCTGAATGAGGCTGGCACCTGGAGAGCTCATGAGTGTTACTTTCTATATCCTTGTATTCCCTGACTTGTGATTTCTAAATGTTCCAGAATTGTTATTGGATTTGTTTTTTTGAAAGCCAAATCCAAGAGCAACATGACCCCAAAAGAAGTGTACAGTTTTTGGAGCAAGAGAACAGTAGATTCAAAATCCAATCATTTATTTGGTTGTTATGAGCCTTTAGGAAAGTTTCTCCTTCTCTTTGAGCCTTGGTTTCCTAATAAAAAAAAAAGAGATAACAAGATAACATTGATTACCCCAGAATGGGGTTCTAAAGATTCAATGAGAATATGCAAACACAATCCCCCAAGGACTCAAGGACATGGTACATGCCTTTTGTTTAATAAATGTTAACTTTCTGCTCCTCGCTTTTAGAAAAAAATTTCACATGCGAGTGAAAAATATCTTCTATGTTGCCACAGGTGAACTATAAAATGTAATTATTATATCAAGTTATAAAGTATGGAGTGTTTAATTTCTGTTATTATAAGTCCAAATTAAGGACTTGCAGCTTTCATAGAGAAATGAGGTTAAAAAGAAAGCACAAATAATTTCAAGTAAAAAGCAAATGTGAATTCATTTCTAGACCTCATGGCAGTATCTTAGTTCTATAAGGATACTGAAAATCAGAGCCAAATTCTTTATTACAGATGGGGAAACTGAGGCCTGGAGAAGGACGGAGTCACACTCTAAGACACTGGCAGAGACCTCAAGGCTGGAACTCAGGTTCCTTGACTCCAGCCTGGCCTATTGCCACCCATGAGGCACACACATTTGCATTCTCCGTCTCAAGAAAGAAAGTACACAACGTAAAAAGTGTCCCTCTCTCTCCTTTCTGACTACATATGAAATGTATCAAGAGAAAACACACACACACATAACACAAAGGAAGGAAACACCAACTCCAATTTATGACATATGCCATCAAATGGAATTTACTGGAAATCAGCCATGAGAATTTACCACACACCTACTGCCTGCCAGGTCCCACGGTTGCCTTACCCACATTATCCCTTCTAATCAACCCCGATAATGGTCATGTGAGAGTCAGACACTCAACTAGCAACTTCTGCAACCTGATATACACCATGCACTGTTGTGTGCAGGCAGGATCCCCAAACCTGAGACTTGTAAAAGCCTTAAAGGAATAACAGGTGGCACTGCAGGACACAGGAGCACATGAGCCGGGAATGGAGGAGCCACAGGACTTGAATTCCTAAGGGTGGGTGTGGGGGGGCAAGGTGGGAGCAACGGCAAGTATGTCAGATGCAGCTGGGTTTCCTGGGATGAGAGCAGCCTTGGCACTGAACTGTGAATGGTGGGCACTGTGGATGGTGGCTCTCAAGAGCTGTTTGTTGAATGAATGAATGAATGAATGAATGAATGCAGTAGCCAGTGAAGGAAGAAGTAAAGACCTGCAGGAGAAAAGGAAATAACCAATAAGGAGTCCTTTGGGAAACAGAAGCCAAGACAGAATCCAAGATTCCAGAGGTTTATTGGGGAGAATGCTCACAGAAGGCAAAGGGGACTGTGACACAGGCCAGGCAAGATGAAGAGAGAGGGTGGAAGAAGGAGGGAGGACTAAGCAGGGAGAGCTGGGGACTAAAGCCCTCTGAGAAAGTCTTAGCAGGCCCAAGGGCAAGATCGCGCGCAGAGGAGTTTGGGCAGAAATGGCCAGGCTTGGTGCATGGCCAGGAGACCACCAATTCTCTGCATTGCCTGGCAGCACAGCAGACTCTGAAAGCAGATCTGGGCAGGGCTCGGCTACGGCTACCACAGTAGGAGATGTGATGAGCTGGCTGGTTACAGGAACACTGTGGTGGAAAGATCACCAGCTCTGTACCTTTGGAGGTCTGATGGAACTCAAGCTAGAAAAAGTGGGGGGGGGGGGGAGTAAGAATTCTTAGAGTAAGGAACAGCTCCCCCCCGCCGAAGACTCCAGTGTGGGAACCAGTCTGATTTGTGCAGCAATACAAAGTAGTTCGGTGTTTCTGGAGTTTCAGAAGGGCTGGGGAGGTTGGGTGAGGAGCAGATAGCCGAGGGCTGTGGCTATAGGACGGAGTCAGAGGGGCTGCCGGAGATCTCTGTTGCAGTACTTGGAGGGACGGAAGAGTAGGAGGCAGTGACAGGGAGGCTATTGCCACGTTCCAGAGAGATGCTACATCTCCTAGGCACATCTTGGATGGGATGGGGATATGGCAGCAGCAGCTCTGAAACCCGTCTGAGGGAAAAGCTTCAGGAGGGATTTTACCAGGCCCAGCAAACATCTGTGTGCCCTTTGTCTATGCTACAGACCTTAAAGTTTTGCTAACCTGCTCTCGCAGTTTTTATTTTTTCATTATAATATCACAATTTACATACAATAAATGCACCCTTTTTAGTGTATAGTTTTGCAAGTTCTGACAAACACAGTCATGTAACCAACCAAAGTGATAAACAGAACAGTTCCAACATCCCAAGAGGGCCTGCGCCCCTTTGAAGTAAACCCTCCTCCCCTCAAGCCCCTGACAACCATGAATGTTTTATGTGTATAGTTTTTCCTTTTCCAGAATGTCACACGGATGAATCATACAGTGCGTGGTTTTTTGAATCTGACTTCTTTTCACTTAGCATCGTGCCTTTGGGATTCATCAGTGCCCCTGCATCAGGAGTTCCTTTCCCGTCACGGCTGAACCATTACCTGGCTATGCCATGGTGTGTTTATCAGTTCCCTGTTGAGGAACATTTTTGGGTGCTTCCAATTGGGGGTGACTAGATATAAGGCCGCTATAAACATCTGTGTAGAGGTTTCTGCGTGAACATAGGCTTTCATTTCACTTGGGTAAATATCTAGAGGTGGGATTTCTGGGTGTAGTAAGTGTATGTTTAACTTTATAAAAACTGTGCAAGTATTTTACAAAGTAGCTGTACCATTTTGCATTCCCAGCGGCAATGTATGCTGTGAGTAGTCATTTCATAATCTCATCAACATTTGGCATTATCAGTTTTAATTGTGGCCATTGGAACAGCATGGAGTGGTATCCCACTGTTGTTTTAATTTGCATTTCCCTGATGACCAAACCTGTTTAAGTATCTTTTATTGTCTTTCTTTGCCATCCGTATGTCTTCTTTGGAGAAGTGTTCTAACCTTTTGCTCATTTTTTTTATTGTGTTTGCTTTTGTATTATTCAGTTTTGAGCATTCCTTCTTTAGATATTCTGCATCCAAGTTCTTTTTTATTTTTATTTTTTTTTGAGACACAGCCTCAAGCTGTCACCCTGGGTAGAGTGCCCTGACATCACAGCTCACAGCAACCTCAAACTCTCGGGCTTAAGCAATCCTCTTGCCTCAGCCTCCCAAGTAGCTGGGACTATAGGCGCCCACCACAACGCCCAGCTATTTTTTGGTTATAGTTGTCATTGTTGTTTGGTGGGCGCGGGCTGGATTTGAACCCACCAGCTCCGGTGTACGTGGCTGGCGCCTTAGCCTTTTGAGCTACAGGTGCCGAGCCTGTTTCCAAGTTCTTTATCAGACATGCAATTTGCCTTGTTACTGATCTTAATGGAATGTATTCAGTTTTCACCATTATGTATGAAGTTAAGTTGCAGGGTTTTTGCAAATGTTCTTTATCAGGTAAACAAAGTTCTCTTAAAGTCAGTACATGGAGAGTTTTTTCATGAGCAGTATTAAGTTGTGTCAAAAGATTTTTTTGCATCTAATGATTCTATGGGTTTTTCTTTTTTAGTCTGTTGATTTCCATTGTGAATTACGTCGATTTAATTTTTTGAACATTAAACTAGCCTTGTATTCCTAGGATAATTACTGGGTTACAATGTATTATCCTTTAATGTTTTGCTGGATTTGAATATCTAACAATTTTGTTGAGACTCCTTGCACCCATGTTCATGCCACAAAGAATATTAGTCTATATATTTCTTAGCTTGTCTTGTCTTGGCCTGGTTTTGGTATCAGGGTAATGCTGGCCTTATAAAGTTGGAAAGTAAGTTAGGAAATGTTTCTTCCTCTATCCTCTTAAGCCTGTATTTTCTTTTTTCACTACTCCCTATAATCTCTTCCATCTGAGTTATCAGTTTTGCTAATTCAATGCACTCCAGAGTCTCAGTTTTGCTATACAGAATAGCCCAAGGTGATGGAAAAAGATTAGAATTTTTCCTTAAGGAGGTAAAAAGCAATAATAATAGACACCTCTTATTGAGTGCCTGGTCTCTTCCATGCATTTTACTAATATTAACCTCAAACCCTGGCTGCAATCCTGTTATACCAGTTTGAAGGATTTTAAGGACAAGAAAATTGAGGCTTAGAAGAGTTAGGTATCCCATCTAAATTCATAAAACTCTCAAATAGAAGAGCTGTCATTTGAAGCTTATATTCTTCCCACTTTATTTTGTCATCTCTAGTAATATTTATGAGCATCTACTAAGTGCCAGCCATTTTTAATGCTTTAATTTTTGTCACTGCTCATCTTTCCCTCCAACTTTGTGAGGTGTATGTTACTTTCTCCCATGTTAATAGTGAGGAAATAGCCGGGCACAGTGGCTCAGGCCTGTAATCCTAGTGCTCTGGAAGGCCAAGGCAGAGGAATTGCTTGAGTTCAGGAGTTTGAGATCAGCCTAAACAACAGCAAGACCCTATCTACTAAAAAAAAAAAAAAAAAAAAATAAAACTGAGGCAAGGGGATTGCTTGAGCCCAGGATTTTGAGGTTGCTGTGAGCTATGAGGCTATGGCACTCTACCTAGGATGACATAGTGAGACTCTGTCTCAAAAAAAAAAAAAAGTCAAAGGCCTGGCCCTCCGTCAGGCAATGCTATTAGATCCAAACATCCAGGAGTGACAGGGGCAGGAGGTAATCGACATAATGACCTCGTTAACACATGCATATATAAGTCACATACAAAGCAGCTTTGCCTCCTGCTATAACAGAGGGCCGGAAAGCAGGGGAGTGATTAGTCATGCATTCCCTGTGCACGTGGGCACTGGGAAGAGGGCAAGCAGCAGGACCGGAAGAGAGGGCTGGAGGAGCTGGGGTGTCGACCCATTAAAAGTCTGTGTATTTAGCACAGGGTGGACACAGCCCACAGAGCAAAGGAAAGCCAAAACAGGCAGGTCATTCAGCTGGCTTTTCCAGTGTCATTGACATTGACCCTGAGCAGGGCCAGCGTGCGCAAACACAGGAGTAGCTCCCATCTGCAGGGCACTTTCCTTCCAACACATCAGCTCCTGGATTCTCACAGGGTGGCCACTCATTATCCCCATGCCTCAGGCAAGGAAGCCGAGGCTCAGCCAGATGAACTGCTTGCTGGCAACTATGCACAACCTACCAGAAACTTGGACCTGACTTCTAATGCAGTACTCCTTAGACAGAAAGGCAAGCCCCAGAGCAGAGCCAGGGTCATGGGTGTAAAGGCAGACACATGCACCCCAAAAGGCTCTACAACCTTGGCGACATGGCTGTTAAAACCTTCCCAACTAAAATTCTGGAATTTGGGAGCCATAGGCTTTGAATATTGAGGTCAAAAGTTCTAAAATTCTACTGGCACAGCTCTAAGGTGAAAGAAGGTGATGATCGTCCCTGGGATGGTCAGTGGGGACTAAGAGATGCTGGCATGCCGGTGAATGGCTTGCCAGAGATGTCCTTTAGGGGGAGCAGACAGACCATTAAAGGCCAGTAAGCAGAATGGCTTTGCAAAAGGTAAAAGGGGCCTAGTCAAATATTAAACTCCCAATCAGGCCTGAACTGTCACCTCAGACAACCTGCTGGGCCTGGCGCACCTGGTGGTAAATACGCCTCTCTCAGGCCATTAACTTTCTACCTGCTGATGCTCTAGCCAAAGGGTAGAGTACAGCCCTCAGGTTTAAACCCAAATGTCCAGACCTCCACCCCTTTGGATTTAAAAAGCCAGATCATATTTTCATTTTCAGGAGAGTTAAGAAAGTCCCCTCCCAAACCTCACCCCAAATTCTTTTTTTTTTTTGCATTGCATTTGTTGGGAAGAGAAATGCAAACTTTTGACTTTTCCATAAGTTTCCAAGACCCTCCCAATTGAGGAATAAAATGATCTTTCTCTCTCCTTAATCTCCGTATTCCTTTCTCAAAATTCCAAGATGCTTCCCTTTTTCTTGGTGATTTAACACTATTTCTGACCCCTGAATCATCTCCTATCTGTGGGCCCCTCTACTTCAGCCAAGCTTCCTCATCACCCCTGTCACTCTCAGTCTTCCTCCTTCTGTCCCGAAGTCCCCAGCTTCCATGACTTTGATAAGAACTAATAGATAATGTTAAAGAGTCATTATAATTAATACTAATGGAACACTTACCATCATTTACCCACAGCAATCCTTGAAAGCAGTATGATTATGACGATTCTCACTTTACAGATAAGGAAACTGAGGTCTAGAGGGCTAACTGCCCAAGGTCCCAAAGGTCTGTTTGGCTCTGAAGCATGGTCACCTCCCTTCCCTGCCTAACACTGCTGGCCTCTTCCCACCAGTTCACTCTGATTGTACTTCCTAGGCCGTGGTTCTTTAGAAATGTGTTCCCAAAGTCCCAGAAACTTTCTAGAGGAAATCTAGAGGAAACAATGAAACGTGAGAAAAAGTCCTCCCAAATCAAGACACATGATTTTATATTTCATTCATTTATTCATTTACACAATGCATGCTGGCCAAGCACAGTGGCTCACATCTGTAATCCCAGCTCTTTGGGAGGCTGAGGTGGGAGGACTGCTTTAGGTCAAGAGTTCAAGACCAGCCTGACTAGCATGGTGAAATCCTGTTTCTACAGAAAAATAAAAAAAATTAGCCAGGCCTTGGTTGTGTGCACCTGCAGTTCTAGCTATTCAGGAGGCTAAGGCAGGAGGATCACCTGAGTCCAGGAGTTTGAGGTTGCTGTGAGCTGTGATCTACTGCACTCTAGCTGAGGAGATGGAGCAAGACATTGTCTATAAAAAATATGGATGTTTACCAAGCTCCTAGAATGTTTCAGGCATGGAGCTACATTTTAGTGGGGAGACAGAAATATAATAAGTAGCAAATAAATACTACAATTTCAGGAAGTAACAAATGATGGGCTTCTTCTCTGTCAAGAACCTCGCACATGCACACACATACACACACACACACACACACTCACACACACACTCACACAGTATAGAAGAGAAGCTCCAGGGAGATGAGTTCAAGTGTGAAGGCCTGAGGCAGAAGTGAGTGTGAAGAGTTGAGAAACTGCAAAGATGGAGAAATTTGAGGGCAGACATTGAAGCTGGAGAGGCCAACAGGGAGCAGAGCACTAAGGGGCCGGCTGTGGCCGTGGGCTCTATTCCAGGTGTGATGAGCAGCTTCAGCCAGGTTGCTGAGGGTTGGAGAGGAGGTGGCTATGGACAAGTAGGCAGGGACACGGAGGTCACCCAAAGAGGCTGTCTTGGTCATCCTCAGCCCTGCTGAGCCATCCATCTTTGCCTCTCCCAGAGTGATAGAAAGATGTGCCCCACAATCTCAGCCACCAACACCTTGCTGTGTAAACTTAGCAAATCACTTACCCTCCTAGAGTCTCCATTTCTCCATCAGCATACGGCAACAGAAAGCTGGCAGGGGTGGGAGGAGCTCTGGGGCTCACCTGGGGCCTAAACCCTGGCCCTGGCCTCACTTCAGTGGGCACAGTGCTGGCACACAGTAGGTATTCATGCATTTTTATGGAGCAACAGGGTCCAAACTGAGAGATATGGAGGTCACAGGAGTATGGCGGCCCCAGAGGACATGCAAGGCCATGTAGGCCAGGCTGGACATATAGGCCAAGGCCTCAGGCATCTCTTCTCCCTTCCTTCCCAGCAGCCCAGCCAAGCCAAGCGGGCAGCAGCGGGCCCACTGGACCAGGGGCAGACAGGCAGGCGGGCAGGCAGGGACGAGCCGTCGGGCACAGGGAGAAAGGAAGGCATTGTCTGCTGAAACCCAACCAAGGGGCCAGGGCCACAGTGCGGGGGATTCTTTTGGGAGAAACAGACATGCCTTTCTTTCCACCAACTGCTGCTAAAACAGCACGTTGGATTTGATTCTCTCCCATTTCACCCCAAACAAATGATAAATAAATAAACCTTGGTGAGCTCAGAGTGTTGGAGCCAGGATGCTGGCCGAGAGGGGACTAGACGCCGTCCTTTAGGGACAGGGGGCTACTGTGCCAGGTGGACCCGCCTGTGCTCCCATGCCAGGCATGTGGGTGAGTTTGCACAGGGCCAGGCTCCAAGCTGGCTAACACAGCCTGGGGAAGTTACTGCAGATGTGGGCACAGTTGGCTGGGCTGTGCCATCCCCAAACCAGGGGAACATGCTGGATAGGGTGTGGCATCAGAAGAGGAGGCAGCGTCTTGACGCGGGGCAGCAGGCTGGGCAGGTTCTGGTGGCCCAGTGTCCCCTGGCCCTCACCTTTGTTCAGAGGCTTGTTTTAGGGAGACCATCTGCACAGTCCCCCCAAATGCTCAGTAAGCTAAAGAACAGTGATGCATCCTTCTCCCCACTTCATAAACTAGGCAGCGGGTCCCAAAAGTGACAGGCCTTGCTCAAGGTCAGAAAGTGAGGTAATCACAGAATACCGAATGCCAGCAATCTCCTCCAGCATCCTTGTGTTCTAGACAGTCAAACCGAGGCACAAAGTGGTCAAAGCCATTGTGCGAGAGCCATAAAGCCTGAGTCTGACCCCTGATTCACTCAGCATGCTCAGTGCTCTGAGTCGAGAGAGGCTGCTCCTATTGTAGGAGGCATCTTTGACCCAAGGATCTCTCCCCTATGCTCACTGAAGTTCAGAGAAGTGAGCTGTGGCCTTGCTACAAGGCGCCAGTCACTGTACCCTGTGCCACTGCCAGGCGCCCTGCAGTCCAAGGCCCCCACCATGTGGTGTTCCCACTCCATCCCTGGGTCTGTGCTCCTGTCGGGCTCCTACCCTGCCTTCCTACTCATCTCAATGCGCTCTTTCATCGAGGCCCCACGTACATCTCCAGGAAGCCACCTCTGCTCCTTCCTGCCTCTGCTAATCTAGACCTCCTTATGGTCTCTGCTGCTGTCCTCACAGCTGGGCTCCCCTAAGACCCCAGCAAAGACATCCAGCAGCCTTTAGACAGGGTGCAGAGGGCAGCCGAGCCAGCACTGGCCTCAAACTGGAGCATGCCCGGGAGCTTCAGGCCTCTGGTCCCATCTACTAGCTGCTGTTCCTGTATCTAAGATACTTTCCCCCTTCTTAAGTCAGCTCCTCCTCTCAGGCCCCGTCTCTGACACCCAGGCCCTCGAGCATGCCCGTCCATCTCAGCACCCATCACCCACAATTAGGCTCACATTTGCATGCCTGTCTTCTCCATGAGGCTGGCAGAATTCACAGTGCAGAGACCAGAGCCACCCCAGGGCTCCTGTGATCCAGGCCCTCCTCCATTCGTTATGCATCTGCCAAGCACCGAAAGAAGACATGTTGTCCAGGCTCTCAGAACCACTCTCCCACATGACCTTTCTCCTACAGGACACCGTGCCCTCCCAAGGGCAGTTGTCTTTCTCTTCTGGGTCTTCTCAACTACTTGTTCCCATAAAGAAGGCCTGGTCCCTTCTCACTCTGTCTTCTATGACAGCCTCAGTCTGCTGTGACAGAAGAGGGACTCTGCCTGGCCAACACTTCTCACCTCCCTCTGCCCCCACCAGGTTCTAGCTCAATCCACAAACAACTCAGCAATCCCCTGCCTTCATTCAGGGATGGAGGAACATTTGCTTTGTTTTAAGATTTTTAGCTCCTGATAGCACATGATTGAAAAATGCCACAGAGGACCACCTAACCAGCCCAGGAGAATGGGGCGAGAGGAACCAGGTGCCGGAACTTATCCCCATGCAAACGGAACACACAGGTGCTTGGAATAGCTGCGTTTTCAGAAAAATCAGAACAGCCAAAATTGAACATGCATACGTGCAAAAGCCTAATTCCTTCCTCGGAGTTTTGGAGAGACACTTTCAGAGCTTTTCATGACATCATGTCAAATATTTGCAAGCATCCAAGACAGAGCGCTTGGCCCTAAATACTGTGTATTCAAGTTACACAGTCCGGTCCTTTGCTCTTAAAATCACAGGGCTCTACTGTGTAAGGGAGGTTCCCCCCACCCTATCCCTTCTTGAAGGTTCATGCCTGCCCTTTCTCAGACAAAAGAGAGCTTCTCCTGCTTACAGAGGGCTACATGGTGGTGGGATGGCCAGGCTTGGACAGCCAATGCGGCTCTGGACTTAAGGGTCAGCATCAGTGACATGTGCTATACACACGATCAGGGAACCTGTAACTGACCAGCTCTGAGACCTATGCTAGCTACGTCACCTCTGTGCGTCTCCCTATGCTCCTGAATGAAATAAGGTGACAAGTCAGGTTATGAGCCATGTCCTAAAGTTGCTGCGTGGATTAATGAATGAGTGCTGGCTTTTATGTTTGGCTTCAGAAGATAGCCTAGAACATGTGAGTTTCATCCTCCGTTACCTAACCTGGGAGCTGGTGACCCAGGGCTGAACCCACCCCACCTCCAAGTGCTCCAGCAACGGCTCAGCCTCCCTCCTCAGTGTTCAGAGGACTTCAAAGGATCGGACAATGTGAGCTCCATTCTCCCTCTGGGTGGCAGGCAGTTTGTCCCTGTGAATGGCTCTCCATTTACGAATGGATACAATTTCATTCAAGTATTTCCTGAAGGCCTACTACAACCAGTTACAGAAGTCCAAGTCACAGTTCTAAAGGACTACAGAGACAAGAGATGCCAAGTAACAAGGAAAGGCCAGTGACGGTCACAACAGATTCAAACCATGGTATAGGTGGTCAGTCAGTGACTGGCCACTTGGAGATGAGTGACTGATTCTGGCAGCTAGAACCATGGGGTACATTCTCTTGATGGGACTTTCTCCCTGGCCACCACCATGCACTCTGCTACAGTCTGAAAGGGCACAGCTGAACACTCCCAGCTTTCTCAGGCCTCTGTTATCTCCCTCCCTTCCCCTGGAAAGTCTCTCTACTGACATCTGCTCAGGGTTCATGGCTGCAGCAAGTGCTACCCGGGGGCTGTGGCACTGAAGAGGGGGATCAACCTGCAAAGCTCACAGTCAGGTGGGGAGACCCTGAATAAGGCAGGCGACTACAATATAGTCTGCCAGGTGCCATGGAGAGGGCGGGGAGGAGGTGCGGGCACAGAGAAGGGGACAGCTGACACACGCTGGGGCAGGGAGCCGCTGAGAGCTTTCCATGGGAAATTACATTGGAGCAGACACTTGAAGGGGGTGGTGGGGGGAAGCATGTCTGTGTGTGTTTCTGTGTATGTATGTGTGTATTTGTATGTGTGCATGTTTATGTATCTGTGTATGTGTGTGCATGTGTGTGTCTGTATGTACGTGTCTCTGTGTGCCTGTGTATGTCAGTGTACAGGTATGTATGTGTGTGCACATGTGTCTGCCTGTGTACGTGTATCACATCTGTGTACTCTGTGTGTGCATCTCTGTGTGTGCACGTGTATTTGTGTGTGTGTGAGTGCATGTTGGTGTGTACACGTGTGTGCATGTTTGTCTATGCATATGAGTGCATGTACATGCGTGTGTGTGTGTGCGTGTATGTGTTGTGTGGCATGAATTCCAGCAGAGGCACCAGCTTGGACACTGTTGCAGAAGCTCCCAGAGGCTGGGCACAGGAGGAAGACACACTCTCCTCTTGCTTCTCACATCTCTGCCCACTGCGTCCCCTGCCTTTTGAGCCTGCTACGTGGCCTCTCCCCACTTGGTCCTGAGGATGGCAGTGGTCCCAACTTCTGTCACTGGTCTCCTCTTTTTCCCTGAGCCCATCCTTCCATGCCCCTGGCTTCAGCTCTGCCAGAGGCCCCCAAGTCTTCATCTCCAGTCCAGCTCCTCTCCCTAGGGCCCAGCTACCTGACAGCTTGTCCTATTGGGCCCTTCGAATTCACCTGAATCCTGCAGGATGGATGTAGAATTCTTTTCTACCCACAGCTGGCCTCCCCACCCCCATTAACACATGCCTGCTGTAGCTCATGAGCCACCAAGCCCTCGGGCCTTTTCCTTGCTGATACTTCTCCCATCTCCCCTTTCCTTGCCATTCCTACTGCCTTGGCTTAGGTCTTTCCACTTTGCAAGCTACGATTACAGCTCTCACGTTATGAGCCTACTCCAAATGCTTCCAGTCATCTGTTTGCCGAGCCCTTTCTCCCTCTACTGCCTCTCCCGCACCCTGCTTCTCTGTTATGATCCGATTGCAGTACAGATGCAGACAGCAGAGTAGGCTCTGTGCCATGGTCTGAGTCATTATACCAATGTCAACTCTGACTACAACTACCTGTGCAAAGAACGGCCAATGGCTCTTTGTGACTGGTTGGGCCTTCGGGGCTGCCCTGCCCTGGCTGTGTCTCCTGAGTCTGACCCCAGACTTCTCCCCTAAAAGCACAGGCTTTCCCTTTGTTCCAAACACGAAACCTGACTCCTATTTCTAGATCTCATCGGCCCAAGGCCACCTGGAATCTTCATTGGATTCCCTCCTTCCACCTGTAATGCCTCAGCCTCAGCTCTGGTCATCCAAGTCATAACCCTCCTCCCAAGGCCCTCATGAAGCCCCTCCTGCCCCAACGCAATAGCTCCAGATGTCTAAGCTCCCCACATTCCTCCTGTGCAGGCTGCAGGTCCCTGCTGGCTCTGCTCACATGCTCAGGCCAAGCTTACCAGCCCAGGAGCAGCCCCAGGGGAGGGGACTGGTGGTCTGGCCGCCAGAGACCTGATCTCAGTCAGGTCTGCGAGGAGCTCTGTGCACTGTGTATTTAATGAGCTCTTGCCTCAGTTTCCCTGCTAACACTTAGATGAGTCCCTTTATCTTGGCCTACCTAGTTGACTCCTGACCACCCGCCTGATCTGGCTGGTTCTGGCTACTGTTTGCTAAACTCCCACCATTCAAGTAAGAGTAGGGGGTGGGCATTTCAGGGGTGTTTTTTGCTCAGAACCAGAACCAAGTTGTAGGCCACCCAACTTCACCTATGACTTCCTACCTCTACCACCACAGAAAACCACCTGCTGGGTTTTACCTAAGGGCTATAGAGAGCTGCAGATTCAGAAACCCAACTCACATTGGTCAGCCCACCAAACAAAGGCAGAGCGCCTCTCCTGCCACCCCTTCACCCAAAGCCAGCTCAGAAACTGAGCTGTTCCACAGTTCCCTCTGTCCCCCAGATCCTGCCCCCTCTCCCTTTAATTATAATAAAGAGCATGAAAAACAGCTAATACTTAATGCATTCTTCCATGTGGCAGGCACTGCTGTAAACACTTGACATTCACTGATGGAGTTATTTAGGCTATTCACAGAAGCCTTTTGAAGTAGGTACTAATATTTCCCCATTTTACTAATGAGGAAACTGAGAAACTGGTACAAAGTGGTGAAACTAGCACGTGTACCCAAGTAGTCCGGCTTCAGAGTGGGTGGTCTTTACCTCTGTTTCTTCTCATATCCAATCTACCCAGCAGGGTCAGCATGTACAATGGCACAGTCTGGCCCCCACCTGAGGATCCTGATGACAAGCCACGCATCCAGTGTGGGGCTGCATCCACTCAGAGGTAGGCGTGTCTATTTCCACATCACACAAATGTGCCAGGCAAGCAGGCCCAGATGTGAAACAAGGTGAGCCTGGCTGGTTTACCTCTGGGTTGGAATTGACTCGCTATAATTCTGGTATCCATCCATCTATTCATTCATTTACTAAAAATTAACTGTACACCTGCCATTGTTAGGGACCAGCTGTGTCCATGCCAGGGCAGTAAGCACAAACTGATTTAAATACGCATATGCATTTATCTGATGGGTTCTCTCCCAAACCGAGATGAACAGGTTCCTGAGAGCAGGGACCATCTCACAAATGGGTGTCTTGCAGTATGCATTCTGTGTGTTCAACACATGCTTGTTGAGGACAGTGATAGCTCACAGGTGACATCTGGACAAGGCTTGGGCATCCTCTGCTAGCTCCACCCCCAGGTGACAAGCGGTGAACAGAGAGACCAGCAGGGCTGGGCACCTGAACCAGTCATGCCTCCCAACCCAGGCCAGAGAATTTTTCCACTGCCTAGTGCTGCCTCTTGGAGACCAAAGTGCTTCTGAGAGAAAGAGCAGGCCATTCCTTTAAACCAGAGCATGAAGAAACGTGAAAGCAAATTCAGTTAATCCTAAATGTGGGAAGAATTCTGAAGGTCAGAGGGATGGAAAAGATAAGTTAGCATTCAGCATTGTAGATAAACTGAGCTGATAAATGGCCTTTGAACACTTGGGTTATTTATTTATTTGCTTCCAGTTCTTGTGTGGTTGTTAATTCCAACTAACATTCCCCAGTGCCTTGCTCACATGTGTGGTACATTATGTACCCAACTGGCAGGAAGACTGACATTCTCCCCTGGCAACTGCCCTATGAAGTTTCAAACACACTTACGTGTTTGTGTCCCAAAAACAACAACACGGAAAGGAAACAGAAAAGAACACCCCAGAGTTTATTCCATTGACTCTCTGGTAGAGTTAACAATGTCTTGTCTGCAATAAGAGCTCAACAAACATGTGAGGATGTGAACATGGGCCAGGCCCAAAGGCCGGACTGAGACATTTCATGAAGCAAAAGAAAGATTTGGGCCGTGGTAACTGTGAAGGTCTCTTTTGAAGAAATAAAGATAATTTGTTCTCCAAAGTCTTTCATTTCTTTTTTTCACATTCTCTCTGCTGAAACAAACCCTGGTTAAGCACTCCTACTCTGATTGTCCATGGAAAGGTTCCCTGGAATGTTGGACCAAGTCTCTGGAATGTATAGATTTAATGAGCCAATTCAGAAATTAACGGAGAATAAAAGAGAACATCATGGTCACATTATATGCAGAAATCATGACCTGAATCCATTTCTGGAGGCCAAGGAGGTCCCTTCCCGTGAGTAGACTTAGCATGTTCCAGACCCCATCCTTGGCCAAACTGCAGTTTTAGAAGTGGAAGAGTCTGTGAAAGTCACCCAAAGGCTTTTTGAGGGAAGGATACATCGTCACAAAGAATTCTGAAATGCTAAAAACATAGTTTCCAGACTTTTTGCTGAGAGAAGACCTCCTGACCCTTAGTCTACTGGGTGTCATGTTTTTGAAATGTTTTCCCTGTTAACCAACTCACATCCCTTGTCCCAAGTTATTTTGTTAAAATGTCAGTCCAGGGTTCCGGTCAAGAAAAAGAGTCTGGTCAAGAAACAGAGTCTGCACCATGGATAGGATATATCTGGGGGGATAAAAACTAGCAATTTTTGTTATCTTTGCAATTTTGCTTCCAATAGTTTTGGGGTGTGTTTTGTTTGTTTGATTCCTTTCAATATTGAACAGCCTTGGGATTTCAACTGCAGTATTCCAGTAACATGGTACTCAGGCTCCAAGCTGAGCACAGCTTCCCCCCCCCCCCACACACACACACACACACACACTCCCAATCCAGCCGCCTCTCTCATGTTGCACAGACAACAGTGGAAGCCAGAAGAGGAAGGAACACAGCCTCTAGGGGCTGCACAGGTAAGGGGCCCCTTGGAAGCCCTGTCCTGGGAGGGTGCTGCCCCCCTACTCCAGGGTTTTACCTAACTCTTTAGAGCCTTCTTCATGGCACTCAGCCATCTGACTTGATCTTCAAAGAAGAAGTCTTTTTTGTTTAGAAACATATTCAGGGAATTTAAACACTGCATGTGATTCTTCCTCAATAGCCTTTGATTTTTCTTCCAGGACTTGATCAAGAAGGTTCGAGTAAAGCCTCAAGACCAGGTTGCAGTTTCCACCCAAACTCCCTGGGGTAAGAAGGAAGAGCCTATCATATGAGAGAGGGGAAGAGTTTCAACAACAGCAGAAGTCTGACTTTTCTGGGGCTAACATCTCTGCTTTGCAGAGCAATGGGGTGTCTGGCAAGGTCCACGGCCAGGACCAAATTACAGATTTGGATTTTGCAACTGAGCATCCCTCTCCCAACTAAAAAAAAATAATCCCTTTGGGGTCCGAGAGTCTAATGAACTCCTGTGGAGGAAGCTGAAGCAGAGAGAGGGCAAGACCAATGCCCCCTGGCTGGCTTTGGCCACATCTGATTGCTCCTTCTCCCCTTGTCCTGAGGATAGCTGCCCAGCTGGCCCTGGACCCCTTCCCCAAGCCGATTCCTGTCACAAGGCGCATGGATATCTAACCAGGACAGCACACCTCCTCTCCACTTTAGTACAGGAGGAAATGTGGCTGTACCTTCCTTCTTGGTGCCACAAGATCCAGGGCTGTCTCGAGGCAATGCAGAACCCCCACCCCCACTTGGAACCACTCAGGATTCAAGGTCAAGAAGAGTCAAGGTATTCAAACAAGGCTTTGGAAACTTAAGACTGTCCCAGCCATTAACAATAGAGCAGGGAAGGAAGAATAAGAATCCTTCCTGTCCTTTCACTATCCCATTAAGAGGGATATTGTGCATTAGACACTCCTCACTGACTATAACAGGGTGCAGGGACCCAAAGTAACAAGGAGCCCCAGCCACACACTGCAGCACTGCCATGCACAGCCATATAGTTGCTTGAAGGAGCATTTGGTGCTGTTTACAAAGTCCTTTTGAATCTCAGCACAGGGTCCAGGGACTTGAGTTCCACTCAGGCCCAGATGGTGGGAGGGTGGCAGGGTTGCATGTTAGGATATCTGGACATACCAGGGCACCAGGGCTGTTGCCCAATTGTGGAAATCCCTGCAGCTGCTCCCCAGTCCTGCTTCACACAGCCCAAAGCCTCCACCATCCTTCTGGAAGATGGCCTGGCAGCACTTGTCAGCCACTTAGAGCTGGGCTCTTGCCTGGCTGTCAGCTGACACCAAACCAAATGTCATTCATCCCTAATTGTATGAGATGAAGAGCTCACGACAGGAGGCAGGGAGGGACACATCTCCACCCAGCGTTCCACTAGAAAGAATAAAGAAGGTGCCTACAGACTGCCTGTGAGCACCTGGCACAGACCTTGGTAATTCTGGCCCACCTGGGAGAAGGGTGCTACCCCAGGCTGCATGTATACAGTAGGCATGCAGATTTATATTTGGATAATACACCGTATATACTCGAGTATAAGCCGAGTTTTTCCGGCACAAAATTTGTGCCGAAAAACCCAAACTCGGCTTATACTCAGGTCATACAGGTTATTTGATTCAGTGTGCGCGCACCTAATCAAATGCACGTAGTCTCCAGTCGTCTTTGTGATTTAGCTTGATTACCTGTTAAGCTACGATTTTCTGCACTTTATTTAAAGTTTTAAAGTTGTTGTTGCTAGTTTACAGTTTTTCTTTAGCAATAAATATTGAAAAGCATTTAACCTACTGATTCCTCAATTATTGCAATTGTCTTGGGTATATATTTTTATTTTTGAAATTTACCAGTGGCTGCTGCATTTTCCACCTCGGCTTATACTTGAGTCACTAAGTTTTCCCAGTTTTTAGGGTAAAATGAAGGGGGTCAGCTTATACTCGGGTCGGCTTATACTCGAGTATATGCGGTAACTTGGGAATACTCAGAGCCTAGTCCTCACCACCAGTCTCAAGAGTATCAGAGGACTGCCTTACCAGCTTGCTACTCGCGCTGAACGCTGGACAAGGCAGAGATTTACAACCAGAACAGAATAGGATCTACAGGGCAGACCTGAGGTGCTGGAGGGAAGCCGGGCCGGGGAGGTCTGCATCAGAGAGACTTTGGGAGAACGTGGAGGAACGGAGCAGGAAACACAGAGGACATCTGGAACAGAGATTTAAATTCTGTTGGACCTTAAGCATAGAATCCATCTTTGGCGTTCTTTGAAAAATTACAGTAAAGATTCACGTTGCTTTTTAGCTATCAGACTAGTGAGATAGATCAGATGAGAAGGGCAGATGTGACATCAAGACTGAGCCACAGGCACTGTGGCTGTATGAGCGCTTCACCTCCCATGACCTATTTATTTGTGACAGTGAATGTTTCTGCCCATGGTTTTCTTGTAACTGTCAGCGCCCTTGACTCTGATGCCGTACTCGTTTCCAGCTCTCCTGAACTCTCTGATTTTTCACTCTGAATCTCCTCTGTCACTCTTCTTCCTCCTGCTGCTCTCAAAATTCAGGTGTGCTCTTGCTCGACCTGGTCTTCCTCATCCACCCTCTTGGTTATACCCAGAATAACTCTTTTTGTCTAAGTGTCACGTCCACAGATCCAAAGGCTGACTGGACCGCCCACAGACATCTCCAGTCCCACTCCTTCCAGGCTGTAGGGCATTCGGAGTTCACCCAGCGATGCCAGCAGCAGACCACCGTGCCTTTCACTGCCCTGTCTTGCAGCCTGCACCTCCACACCAGCCCCACACTGTCAGTCAGAAGAGTCACTCAAAACCACATGTCCAGAAATGTCCCTCTAACACACAAACTTTCCTGTGGCAGCCCATCACCTGCACAGTGCACACCTTGCTCCGCCCAAGATGGCCTGAGCCACCTGAACACACCATTCTATTTCTGATCTCCACACTGCTCTTTCTGGCCCACATGGCAAACTCCTCTTAATCCCGTGTACCCAGCTCAAAAATTGCCCCTTTGGAGACACTTCCCTGACATCTCCCCCAATAAACACAGCCAACCCATCCGCTTCCTGGCACCCACACCATTCCTCAAACATAACCTTTACACAGCTCTACCACAGTACAGTTATTTGCTTACATGCTGTTTCTTCCTTGCTGCAGGTAGCTTGGGTATAGGAAATAATTTATTATATTTATTTAAGTTCCAATGCTTCATACAGTATGTTTCACATAATAGATGCTCAATAAACTTTTACCGGATGAGTTGAATATTTACTATGATGGATTAAATTGTGTCCCCTAAAATCCTAACCCCCAGGACCTCAGGACATCACATTATTTGAAAATAGGATCTTTGCAAATATAATTTGTTAAGAGGAGGCCACAATGAAGTAGGTGGGCCCCAAATCCAACGATGACTGGTGTACCCACAATTAGGGGAAATTTGGACCCAGGTGTACACAGAAAAGGCCACGTGAAGATGACAGCAGAGATGGGGTGATGATTCTACAAGCCAAAGAAGAATAGTATTATCAGAAAACCACCAGAAACTGGGGAAAACCTTCTAACAGATTCTCCCTCCAAGCCCTCAGGAGAACTAAACCTTTCAACACCTTGATCCCAGATTTCTGGCCTCCAGAACTATGAGACAATAAATTTCTGTTGTGTGAGCCACTCAGTCTGTCCTACTTTGTACAGCAGCTCTAGCAGACTGATACATTTGCTAGGTAAAAATAACTACCCGAAGTAGTCATTACCTGAATATTTGCAATGTACAAATATTCAGTACAGGCTTCCTCTTCTATTTTATTTTATTATTATTATTTTTTTTAATTAAATCATAGCTGTGTACATTAATGTGATCATGGGGCACCATATACTGGTTTCATAGACCATTCAACACATTTTCATCACACTGGTTAACATAGCCTTCCAGGCACCCTCTCCATTATTGTGCTAAGACATTTACATTCCACATTTACTAAGTTTCACATATACCCTTGCAAGATGCACCGAAGGTATAATCCCACCAATCCCCCTCCCTCTGCCCTCCTCCCCCCTCCCTCCCCTCCCTTTTCCCCTTCTCCCTATTCTTAGGTTGTAACTGGGTTATAGCTTTCATGTGAAAGCCATAAATTAGTTTCA
>CAUYPK010109392.1:0-35986 GCA_963574355.1 Loris lydekkerianus
GTTTCAGAAATGTCCCTTCTATACCAATTTTCTTAAGTGTTCTGATCATGAAGGGATGCTGGATGTTATCGAAAGCTTTTTCTGCATCAATTGAAAGAATCATATGGTCCTTATTTTTAAGTTTGTTTATGTGTTGAATTATCACACATTTTTCTTTTCTTTTTTTTCTTTTTTTTAGAGAGTCTCACTTTATCGCCCTTGGTAGAGTGCGAGGGCATCACAGTTCACAGCAACCTCTAGCTCCTTGGGTTTCGGTGATTCTCTTGGCTCAGCCTCCCCAGTAGCTGGGACTACAGGCACCCGTCACAATGCCCTCACAACGCCCGGCTGTTTCTTTGTTGCAGTTTGGCTAGGGCTGGGATAGAACCCACCACCCTCGGTACATGGGACTAATTCCCTACCCACTGAGCCACAGTCGCTGCTCATATTCACAGGTTTTTCTCCTAACCTAATGAAAGGCAAAGGTTGATTTCATTTACAATAAGGATTTATTTATCAATAAAGAGATTAAGCTTTCAAACTGTCCTTTATAAATTAATAAATGGGTATAAGGTGGGAGTCTAACTCTGCAAAGGCACAGGCATAACTAAAAAAAATCATTAGCCATTGTCCCCTACTTTGTTTTCCTATAATTGCTACCCAAGGGTCACTTAGCTCATGGTCATAAAGATGCTTAACTTTCTCCACAGATAACATCACCCTTGTGAAGCCTAAGGCTAGAATCTGAGATATCTAAGATATCTAAGTCCCCATTCTAGGGGACTGTTTGGCCCACCCAGACCAGTGGCCCCAATCCTAGGAACTGACTCAGCACAGGAAGACAATCTCTATACTTTTGTGGTTCCCATCACAACCTAGCCAGTCAGCAGACCCAACTGCGCAGCTTTTTGCTCACCCAACTATCTTTTTTTTTCTTTTCTCTGAGACAGAGTCTCAAGCTGTCACCCTGGGTAAAGTGCTGGGGTGTCACAGCTCACAGCAACCTGAAACTCTTGGATTTAAGTGATTCTCCTGCCTCAGCCTCCCAAATAGCTGGGATCACAGGCACTGGCCAGAACACCCAGCTATTTTTTGTTGTTGTTACAGTTGTCATTGTTGTCAGCTGGCTCGGGCAGGTTTGAACCTGCCACCCTATTTGCATGTGGCTGGTGCCCTGCCGACTGAGCCACGGGCGCTGCCTCACCCAACTATCTTCAAAAACATTTCTTCCAAATTCTCAGGGAGATGAATTTGAGAAATTCCTCCCATCTCCTTGCTTTGTGCTCTGCCATAATAAACTTTTTCTCTGCTGGGACCCTGGCTGTCTCAGTGTATAGGCAGTCCTCAAGTTACAAAAATCTGAATTATGACTAACACAAATGGATCACTACAGGTAATAGGTAAATATACCTGTCCCAGCTTACATATTCTTCAACTTCAGAACAAACCTACAGAAACTCTGTCATTTGCTACCCGGGGAATGCCTGTATTTGCTTGTCTCTGTGCAGCAGGCAATACAATCCAGTTAGGCTATAATAGATTCTTAAGGTAGACAAAATGAGAAAAGGAAGCCATTAAGAGAAAGTATTGTGGGTGGCTATCCCCAGTACAGTGTTTTGGAACAGTTCTCTGGTAATTTTTTATCAATGATGCAGAACAGCAGTATTCATTTTTCTGTTACTGTTAAATGATTAGTAGTGTTTTGAAAAAGATGTTTTTGAATGCAGGAAACATCAACCCTCAATATGGGAGGGTAATCTGCTTGCTAAGAATCAATAGGGAGTCAAACAGTAAATAATGGGCAAATGGGCAAAGGCTGAACAAAAGGAAAGTCAGATTTGCCTCAGGTATTTGAGGTTGGGGGTAAATTTTGTGGCTTGGATACCAGGTGGGGCCCCACATGTCAAGCAAAAATGAAGACCAGTTTTACACCTTTGTTACTGTGGTTTCTGACTGGCCAAAGCCAACCCAGGAGAACATCTAGTTGGACCAAAGTCCAGATGCACAGTTTTGAGCACTTAATGGAGATAAGCTGATAGCCATTTTTAAAAGTCGACTTGGGTTGGCAGTCGGAAAGATGGAGAGACTCTCACCCCCCTTTTTAAAAAGGGTAATTTCATTCGACAATTAGGCAGGTCATTCCATTCTAATTTAAAGACTTTGCTTGCCAGAAACGGGTGCTTTCTAAGAACCGTATGGGAAAAGCCTGGATTCTCCTTCACTCTGGATGTCATAAAACTGTTTGGGGGAAAATCCCCCACGGGACGTTCGTAGTCCTTTCGGGCACCTTTAAATCTCGACCCATTCCTAGCCAACATCTACCTTCCAGACCAGCCATATTCCTTAGTTTCTCCAATTTCCTAAATCTTAAACCTGTCGGCGAATTAGTCCAATCAAACTTTCCCTTGTTAGATCTCCTTTACGTTTGCACTAGGAAACGCTCACGAGAATCACGTGGCCAAACTTGTCCTTAATGGCGTTCCGTAATTCTTCTACTATTCCACCACCCCTTCTCATCTCCTGTTAGCTCCGCTCCGCCCCGCCCCCTTCTGCCCTCCCACCCCCCGCGAAGTATCTGCGCCTGCGCATCTCCAATTCAGGCGCTTTCCCTTTCCTGGCGACCAATCCACTTCCTGCCTCCGGTCCTCGGAACACCCCTCCCCTCTGCTGGGGCCCTGGCTTGAAGTCCTGGTGGTGGTTGCCCTAATGATTGCCTGTCTGAAAAAATTTGCCTGTCTCATTGAGTGGGAAATTTTGACAAGCCATCAAGTGGCTGTCAGCTATCTTAGCTTTTGCATTGTATAGCCACCATAGAGCCAAGCTGAGGGCGCCGGCGTGCCGGGGGTAAGGACGACCCAGAGCGTTTTTAATCTGGCAATCATACGGACAGCTTCTTCCTTTCCACCTCCCTCCGCCCCGCCCCCACTCGCAGCCCGGCCGCGCTGGTGAGTGGCGGGCGGGAGGGCCGGCGGGCGGAGGGAGGAGGGGGAACTGAGGGAAGGCGGGCCCTCGGCTGCGAGATAGGTGGGGGGAGGGGAGGGGAGAACCCGAGAGCTGGAGTTGGTGCTGGGAAACCCGGGGCTAATGTTGACAACAGGCTCCAGGTGAGTCCCGGGGAGCCTCCTTCCCCTCCGCTTCAACGATCGGGAGGAAACGGGGCTGGGGGGGCACCCGGCCTGGATTCATACTCCCTGGGGCACCCGAGAGGCGACTCAGCACAGCAGCTCTCCGGGGGCGGCGAGCAGTGGAGGGACTGCGGGTCCCGCGGCGTCCTCCTCAGACCCTCTCCCGAGGCTCCCATCAACGCGGGAACCCCCGGCCGGGGCAGACGTGGGGGGCGGTAGAGGAGCTGCCTGCCCCACGTCCCTGGGCCGGGCCTCGAGGCTGGAGGCGGGGAGCCTGCCGGGGAGCTGTGAAGGTGTTTGGGGGCGTGGAGTAGAGCAAGGGGAGGTTGGGGAGAGCTCCTGGGGTGCCGGGAGGGAGGCGAGGGCGAGCAAGTGGGGAGGGCGCGTGTGTGGGAGGGTGTGGAGTCGGGAGACCAGCCGAGAGGCTCGGGTGGTGAGGGAGAGTGGGGCGAGAAGTTAGGGTAGGGGATGGTGCGCGAAGGTGCCCGCGGCCCCGTGGGAAGGGGAGTCGTGGCGGGGAAGCGTGTCGGGTGCAGGACCGTGGAGCCAGAGCAGGGCTTTGCGGGAGATGTGCGTGGAGGGGACTGGTCAGGGGTGCATCTGGGGATGGTGGGCACGGGCTGTTTGCTTTGCTTCTTTTAATCACGTAGGCTGGTTGATTCTTCACTTCGCCTTCACCCCAGTGCTCCAAGTACAGGACACTTGGTCTCCAGGTTGGCAGAGCAGAGCCAGCTTCCAGGCTGGGGGGTACACGCTGGAGCGGCCGGATTTTCAGCTCTCTTGCTCTGACAGGACTTACATGAAAGTGATGCATCAGATGAAAGTGAAACTCCTCTCACCGACTCTTTGTCATTTATTGTAGCTTTTAGGTGTTCATAGAAATCGTGCGGCTCCTCATTTTGGAAATGTGGTGAGATTTCTAAAAAATGTGAATGAGTCCTTAACACTAAAGATGTTCTTTAGAGCATACAGTCAAAGATTGAGAGATAATCCCCCCTGTGCCGTGTTGCCCTCAAAACATTTTGAATGACACAGAATAAAAGGAAAATAGCATTCTGTTGGTCTGGAGTATTTTCAGAGCACTGTAATTGTGATTTCATACATAGTCCATATGGTACTTTGTAAAGGGGTATTTTTAAAAGGGCAATACCCCCTTTTTCTGCCTTCTCTTTCTTAGTACACGCCATTGTTACCTGTTTTACTAGTAAAGTAATTTTACTTTCTTTTGGAAGTTCAGAGTATATTTAGAAAACCAAATAAAATATATAGCCCAAGTTCTAGGACACTATTTTGGAAGCTAGGAAGTTGGTTTTTAAAGCATGGTATCTTTTTAAGGGCTGAATATAATTGTAGTCAGCAAAACAAATTGTAAGAGCTAGTCATATTCCAAAAGAAAGATTACCATTTTTTATCTTGATTATCTTGAAATGGAATCTATTTGAAGTTCTAGTTTTTACTTGAAAAGATTTTGGAAACACTTTGGATGAAAGATTTGGCTTTGCATTAAAGCTTGAATTTATTAAAATAAGAGTCTTAGCATTTTGTTAAATATAACTTAATGGTCAGTTTAATTTTTTTTAAATTGACTTACATGTGTATTGAGCTGAATCATGTTGTTCTTTTAAATCTTTAAGAGACAAGGTTTATAGTGGGAAAGTACATTGGGCAGTGAGTCTTGCGGGCCAGTCCCCAAACCAAGTTGTGTCATTTTGGGCAGATTATTCTGTTGCTGCCGCCACAATGTGAAAAAAGAGGATTGGAGTAGTTAAAACCTAATACTCCTTCTGACTTTCAAATCTCTCATCTTATGATGAACTTTTTAGTGTTTTGTGTGAAAGAGAATCAACATTTTTTGTATGTCTCCCTCATGCTAGTGTGCTAGAAGTTTAAGAACTCTGTAAGGGTATAGTAGTATATCTATTTTACATAAATAAACTCAGAGAAGTTAGTTGTCCAATTTCTATTCAGGCGCTTACCCTGAGAGTTAGGATGCAGACTTAAAAATCTGACTTCACACCCCATGCGTGTCATTTGCACATGCTGCATTGGTGCCTCTGCAGGAACCTTTATTTTTATTTACTGAAGTTTAGTTTCAGGTGTACTAGGGGGGTGTGCTTTGAAGTGATTTCAAAGAAGCTATCACTATTAAGGCAGTGTCTTATTGAGAATCTAGTAGGATCTAATTCATCAATGCCTCCTGTAGTTTATTTCATGTAGTAAGTACTTAAAATTTGTTGAATAAATGAATATTGTTAAGAGTCACAAAAGTCTGGGACTCTGTTGAGCTGGTAAATAATGATCCTTTATGAATTTGTCAGATACCAAGTCAATTTCTTAATGTTTTAGAAGAACTTAAGATTTTATTTTCATAAATGAGGCATTAATTGTAAGTTTTGTTGGCATTTTTCTTGTCTGAGAACTGTTGTTTCTGGTAATCCTGAAATGTCACTTGATGCTTCACATGAGAAAACAAAAAGTCTATATAAAACACTTTTCTTGCACATAATAATTAATATACCTAAATAAGATTGTATTACCTTGTCCCTATACATTTCAGCCAGAATATATATATATCGTAAAAGTTAAAAAGGGTATGTGAAAACTGCCTTACCATTATGAGGGATTCTTTCTACTCTTGAGATTCATAATTCCATGATTTGTCATAGTCAGCATCTATGATCAAGTCTTCCATCTCACAATTTGGTACTCTCAGGATTCTTTGGTTAAGAGTATGGGTTCAGATTCCAGCTCTGTCACCAGCTGTGGAGGCCTTGGTCAAGTTACTTGGTTAAGTCCCAGTTTATTCATTTATAAACTAGGGAAAATGATACCCACCTCATAAAGATTTCAGTATTAAATGAGATAATGTATATAAAATGTTTAGTGTGGTACTAATGGGTGGTTATCTATTAGTACTATCCTTTCTTTGAAAGTTTGCTTGCTTTTGGGGCATGATATTTTCACATATATCCATGTTAAAGGTGGATATTTAATTGAAAATGTGGAAGAACTGGTAACTGCACTTCACATAATGTAAATACTAACACTGTCTTGGAACATAGATAAGTTGTTTAAGTATTTTTCACATTTTAATGATTGATTTAATAGAACTAATAACTTTTTTGTTCTGAGTTCAGCAGTGGGGTTAATTAAAGCCTTTGAGTTTCAAAATAAATGCATAGAACATGGGAGTAGAGGGAAATAAGGGAGTAAAAGAGAAAAAGTGGAAGGAAACAGTGGCTGAGCAGAGGTACAGACTGTAGCATGTATTTCTAAAAATTATGTGAAGTGTTTCTACTGGCCTAGATTGTCTTTCTGTGATGATAACATTTTATTGGAGTGCTGCAATGAATTCTTGTGTTTATAAAATATTTATTACAGCAAATGTTTTGTTTGCTAACTCAGTTTTTAGTGCTGTAATTTAAAGCCTATGTTTGAAAATATTTAAGAATACTATATGTATCTTTAGCTTTTTTTTTTGAGACAGAGCCTCAAGCTGTTGCCCTGAGTAAGAGTGCTGGGGCATCACAGCTCACAGCAACCTCCAACTCCTGGGCTCCAGCAAGTCTCCTGCTTCCATCTGCCGAGTAGCTGGGACTATAGGCGCTTGCCACAATGCCCGGCTGTTTTCTAATTGCAGCCCTCATTGTTGTTGGGCGGCCCAGGCTGGATTCCAACCCGCCAGCTCAAGTGTATGTGGCTGGCACTTTAGCCGCTTGAGCCACAGCCGCCGAGCCTGTATCTTTAGCTTTTAATAAAAAACTAGAAAGTTTAAGTGATTCTCTGTATTTATTTATTTATTTTTGAGACAGAGTCTTAATCTGTCACCCTGGGTAGAGTGCCATGGCGTCACAGCTCACAGCAACCTCCAACTCTTGGGCTTAAGCGATTCTCTTGCCTCAGCTTCCCAAGTAGCTGGGACTACAGGCGCCCGCCACGATGCCAGCTATTTTTTTTTTTTTGGTTGTAGTTGTCATCATTGTTTGGCGGGCCAGGCTGGGTTCAAACCCGCCAGCTCCAGTGTATGTGGCTGGCATCCTAGCTGCTTGAGCTACAGGCGTTGAGCCAGTTCTCTCTGTTTTTAAAATAGAATTTTGAGGCTGGGCTCGGTTGCTCACACCTGTAATCCTAGCACTCTGGGAGGCTGAGGTGGGTGGATTGTCCTGAGCCAGAGCGAGACCTCATCTCTAAAAATAGCCTGGAATTGTGGCAGGCACCTGTAATCCCAGGTATTTGGGACACTGAGGCAAGAGAATTGCTTAAGCCCAAGAGTTGGAGGTTGCTGTGAGCTACGATGCCATGACACTCTATCAAGGGCAACACAGTGAGACTCCGTCTCAGAAACAAACAAACAAACAAAAAATAGAATTTTTATTTTCTTGTAAACAACACTCAGGTAATTTAGGAGTTAAAACGTGATACACTGTCCAAAAAGAAATTATGTTAGAAAACTAGTTTGTTCTGAGTTGAGAAATAAAATTTTAGAAAAGAAAAATACAGAATTTTGTTGGGAAATACACTTTTTCTTTCTTCTTTTCTTTTCTTTTTTTTTTTTTTTTTTTTTTTTGAGACAGAGTCTCCCTATGTCACCCCGGGTAGAGTGCTGTGGCGTCACAGTTCACAGCAACCTCAAACTCTTGGGCTTAAACGATTGTTTTGCCTCAGCCTTCCAAGTAGCTGGGACTACAGCTGCCTGCCCCAACGCCCCGCTATTTTTATTTTTTGGTTGTAGCTGTCATTGTTGTTTGGCAGGCCTGGGCTGGATTTGAGCCCTCCAGCTCCCAGTGTATGTGGCTGGCGCCCTAGGTGCTGAGCTATAGGCGCCCTGCCAGGAAATACAGTTTTTCACTCAGTTTATTTTCAGTTAGTTATATAGAACCTATTCTATAGACCAGTGCTATTAGTAGAACTTTTTGGGATGGTGGAAATGTTCTGAATCTGCTCTGCCCTCCCTTTGTGGAGGCACTAGTCTGTGGCTTGTGGAATTGAGCACTTGAAATATGGATTATGACTGAAGAAGAACTGAATTTCAAATTTTATTTAGTTTTAATTAATTTACATTTAAGCAGCCATATGTGACTAGTGCCATGGTTCTTAACTGGTGGTGATTTTGTCCCTCGGGGACCTTTAGCGATATTTGGAGTCATGTTTGATTGTGAAAACTGGGGAGGAACTACTTGGATTTGCCACAAAGATAGCAAGGACACTGGTAAACTTCTTGTATTGCACAGAATATCCTCCCCCACTAAAAACAATTGTTTTGCCCAAGATATCAATAGTGCTGAAGTTTAGAAATTCTGAGCTAATAAGTATTATATAGGCTGATATGGCAGAGAATATACAGATTTTATAATTATTTATAAATTAAATATTTATATTTCTTATTAAAAATATATTTATTAAAAAATATTAAATATAAATATTGGCAAATATTTATATTTATTTATAAGTTAAATTTGGGCTAATAACTAATACTAATGAGGAGATTAAAGGTCTAGTTAATACGTTTTATATTCGAAAATTTGATAATAAGGTTAGCACAGTGGGGTGGGGTGAAGTTTAATGAATCCTCTATTCTCTGTTTTGTCTGTGATTTCTAGAAGGCAAGAACTTGCTCATGCTCCCCTTCTCCAGCTTAAATACTTACATCTAGTATTGCATGAGATAGTTAACCCAGCATCTCTTCATGATTGTAAAATGCTGAGGTTAATTCAAAATATTCTCAGATACATAACTGAAGTTTTTCAATTAAATAATGTATTGTTTTGGAGTTGATAATAATTGAATCTGGGTGACAGATACTAATAATGAGAGGATGTGGAATGAGACTAATAGATTATTTTAACAATGAAATAGTATTCATTTTGCATGCCGTTTTTTCCTTTCTCAAAATTGCCAAGTTGCATTGATATGTTGTTTGGAAAATAGTGTCACGTCACTAAACGAACGTCACCACATGCACAGTACTGACCATCTTTCACTCTTACAGATTGTACTGGGTCACATAATGCCAGCTGAGCGTAAAAAGCCAGCAAGTATGGAAGAAAAAGACTCTTTACTAAACAACAAGGAAAAAGACTGCGGTGAAAGGCGGCCAGTGAGCAGCAAGGAGAAGCCAAAAGACGATCTCAAACTCACTGCCAAGAAGGAGGTCAGCAAGACCCCTGAAGACAAGAAGAAGAGACCAGACGACGATAAGAGAAAAAAGGAAGACAAGGAGCGCAAGAAAAAAGAAGAAGAAAAGGTGAAGGCGGAGGAAGAATCAAAGAAAAAAGAGGAAGAGGAGAAAAAGAAACAGGAAGAGGAAGAGAGAAAGAAGCAGGAGGAGCAGGCGAAACGTCAGCAAGAAGAAGAAGCTGCTCAGATGAAGTAAGACAGTTTATTGTGATTATTACTGTGAAGGAGTAGGGAGATTGGCATATTTTAGGAAAAATGGTTATTTGAAATAATACTTCCTGGGTGCAGCTCTTTCAGAATAGGGAGTAACTTATTCTGTTAATTTCATTGACAAGAGCCATGCTTAAGGTGATTTAATTATATTTATTTATTTTTTTGAGACAGAGTCTCACTGTACTATGTTTCCCTGGGCAGAGTGCCCTGGTGTCACAGCTCACAGCAACCTCAAACCCTTTGGCTTAAGTGATTCTCTTGCCTCAGCCTCCCAAGTAGCTGGAACTACAGGTGCCTGCCACAATGCCTGGCTATTTTTTGGTTGTAGTTATCATTGTTGTTTGGCAGGTCTGGGCTGGATTCGAACTTGCCAGCTTCTGTGTATGTGGCTGGCGCCCTAGCCATTGAGCTACAGGTGCTGAGCCTGATTTAATTATTTAAATAATGAGGTGGGTTGGTTGGTTTGTTTTGAGACAGGGTCTGTCTTTGTCACCTGGGCTAGAGTGCTAATCCTGTGTTTTATGTGTGGCTGGGAGATTTACAAGAGATGCTTAAATGTATAAGTGAGGAGACAAACTCTCTGATAACATATTTTAGCTTTTCGTGGAAAAATCTTATACAGTAACTCAGGGGTGATTGTCTTAGAAAGATGAAAATCCACTTTTTTAGAGATTTATATACTAAAATTACATATCTCAGAAATCTTGAAGTCATAGACTATCCACCCTCGAACCCTGTCCAAGTTACTCTACTACTTTTGCAGTTTGAACTTGTTCTTTCTTCTTAGTGGAAAAATAGGCATATCTATTTTTAGTTATTCTTTTCAAGATAAACTGAGTTTTTTGGCTTTTTATCAGTTTTTTTCTGATAGTTCTTTTTTGGCTTTTTTCCAGTTTTCTAAATCATACTTGAATTTTTAAGAGCCCAAACCTAGCAAGGTACTTTATTATAGGTTTGGTTAATGCCAGGTATGGAAAAACGTTATCTAACATTTCAAAGCATTTTTAATGCATTCTTTTATAGTGCTTATTCTTTATAAAGTATTCTTTGTAGACAATTTGTTTCCTGTTTGCTCAGTGCTTTTGTTTAATGTTTTGTATCCTTCCCAAGCATATTATTTTATATTTTTCATATTAAGCATGATGTGTTTTATTTGTTTAGCATGCCAGTTTGCTGAATGAGTTTTAATTATAACTTAGTTATTAAGAATCCTTTGGTCTACCACATTGATATTATTGATGTACAGTACTGGGCTCTCATTATCTTAAGTCATTAATAAAATGTTTTCTTGGGTTTTTTTGAGACAGGATCCTGCTCTGTTACCCAGGCTGGAGTTAAGTGATGTAATTATAGTTCACTGCAACCCCAAACTCCTGGGTTCAGGTGATTTTCCTGTCTTAGCCTCCTAGCCTCCTAGGTAGCTGGGACTACTGGCATGCACTACCATGCCTGGCTAATTTTTTTTTTTTTTTTTTGAGACAGAGTCTTATTTTGTTGCCCTCGGTAGAGTGCCATGGCATCACATCTCACAGCAACCTCCAGCTCTTGGGCTTAGGCGATTCTCTTGCCTCAGCCTCCCGAGTAGCTGGGATTACAGGTGCCCGCCACAACACTTGGCTATTTTTTTGTTGTTGCAGTTTGGCCAGGGCCGGGTTTGAATCTGCCACCCTCTGTATATGGGGCCGGCGCCCTATTCACTGAGCCACAGGCGCCGCCCAATTATTTATTTATTTATTTATTTATTTTTGCAGTTTTTGGCTAGGGCTGGGTTTAAACCCGCCACCTCTGGCATATGGGGCTGGCGCCCTACTCCTTTGAGCCATAGGCGCTGCCTCTGGCTAACTTTTTTATTCTTTGTAGAGAGAAAGTCTTGGTGTGGCCTAGGTTGCTCTCAAATTCCTGTTCTCAAGTGATCCTCTCTCCTCAGTCTCCTAAAATGCTAGGGTTACAGGCATGAGCCACTGCATCTGTGAAAGGACCTTCTGCATCTTTTGTTGCTTGTGGATTCTTATATTTAGGTGATTATTGTTTATTGGCTTTTCTGGGATTCATCAGTGATGCTTCAAAATATTTAGAGTAGTTTTAATTAATTAATTTATTTCTTATACAGAGAGAAAGAAGAATCCATTCAGCTTCATCAAGAAGCTTGGGAACGACATCAATTAAGAAAGGAACTTCGTAGCAAAAACCAAAATGCTCCAGACAACCGACCAGAGGAAAATTTCTTTAGTCGCCTAGACTCAAGTTTGAAGAAAAATACCGCTTTTGTCAAGAAGCTAAAAACTATTACAGAACAGCAGAGAGACTCCTTGTCCCATGATTTTAATGGCCTGAATTTAAGCAAATACATTGCAGAAGCTGTAGCTTCTATTGTGGAAGCAAAGCTGAAAATCTCTGATGTGAACTGTGCTGTGCACCTATGCTCTCTTTTTCACCAGAGATATGCTGACTTTGCTCCATCACTTCTTCAGGTCTGGAAAAAACATTTCGAAGCAAGGAAAGAGGAGAAAACTCCTAACATTACCAAGTTAAGAACTGATTTGCGTTTTATTGCAGAATTGACAATAGTTGGGATTTTCACTGACAAGGAAGGTCTTTCCTTAATCTATGAACAGCTAAAAAGTATTATTAATGCTGATCGGGAATCCCACACTCATGTTTCTGTGGTGATTAGTTTCTGTCGACATTGTGGAGATGATATTGCTGGACTTGTACCAAGGAAAGTTAAAAGCGCTGCGGAGAAGTTTAATTTGAGTTTTCCTCCTAGTGAGATAATTAGTCCAGAGAAACAACAGCCTTTCCAGAATCTTTTAAAAGAGTACTTTACATCTTTGACCAAACACCTGAAAAGGGACCACAGGGAGCTCCAGAATACTGAGAGACAAAACAGGTGATTGTCAAATGTTTCTCAGAATTGAGAATTTATTTTGGAGCTCATACTTAAAAATTGTTTAAAGTCTTCATGCTACTGAAAAAACTTATGGAAAAGGGCTCCTTACAGGTGATTTCTTAACATTCCAGGAAAATTTCTAAGTGTAACAGTCTAAGTAGTCATGTTTAAATGTGAGTCTGTAATAGATTTTGCTTCTGATTTTTAAAAGAAATCTAGCAAGTAGATGATGATTTTTGCTTTTGTGGATGTGTTTTCTTCCTGTGATTTAAAAAATTCCCTAATGTTGAGGGGTAAATTTTTTTTTTCTGTCACTTTAACTTAACTGCTACTATTTTTCTGTGTTTTGATGTTCCCTCTCTATAACACGTTTGCTTTCATTGTTTTGTATTTTAAGTTATTAATGTCACTGTTTATGCTTCCTCTTCTTAAGAAAATGAGTCATTTCTTTATTATCAGTGGTATTTCCAATCAGAATTTTGGAAAGTAGTGGACAAAATTAGCAATGAAAAAATTTCTTAAATGTAGCTATAAAGTGCACTTATTGCAGTCTTCTTCCTGGGGGCATCCATTTAAATTGCTAAAGGAATAATATACTGTGCTATGTTATTTGGTGAAAACACCTGATTTAGGGGCCAATTTTGATAACAAAATATTGTAGGCTTCTGGGTAGTTTCTGTATCTAGAACACAACAAGAAGCTAGAAGTTGATGTAGTTTATAGGCATTAAGTCAGTTTTTTGTCTTAAGGGATGAGAGTCTCAATGTGTTGCCTAGGCTGGTCTCAAACTCCTGGCTTCAAGCAGTTCTCTTACCTCAGCCTCCCAAAGTGCTGGGATTACAGATGAGAGCCACTGCACATTGCTAGGTCATCTTCTGTGGAGGGTGGATTGGGAGAAGGGCTGAGGGGGTATAGAACGTATCATGTGTTTGTGTACTACACAGTGATTTAAATTGCATGGTTGAGAATCTGAAATTGTTAATGATCAGAAATTTATATGGAAGGATACCCTTTTGTATTTTTGTAAGTTCGCAGTTGAGGGAGAACCGGTTTAAGTAGTTACCATAGGAAGATGGGTGACTTAACTAGAAGAGAAGACAGCAAAGTGTGGGTAGAGACTATGGCTGAAGGTCACTCAGAGGTGAAAATTTAAGATGGCAATGGTGTTATCAATGATTCTTAATATAAGGGATTGTCATTTTGTTTTGTGTTTTTGATTAGCAGGGTCCTTTTTAAACATTGAAAAAGCCTCAAAAGTGATATTATCAAAAGAATATGGTATTCCTTTATGAATAATGCTCATCAATTTGGGGCTTCTTGATTATGATTTACCTAGTGATTTGTCAGTTTCATAGTCAATTGCCCATATAGTCTACCTAATATGTCACAACTGAGTTGCTAAGTATGTTAGTCATTTATTAGTTGTTAGTGGCTACTTCAAGGGTATGTGTGTATTTGCCCTTTTTTTTTTTTTTTTTTTGAGACAGAGTCTCACTTTGTAGCTCTTGGTAGAGTGCTATGGCATCATAGTTGACAGCAACCTCAAACTTGGGTTCAAGTGATCCTGTTGCCGTAGTCTCCTAAGAAGTTGAGACTATAGGCATCCACCAAAATGCCCAGCTGTTTTTTAGAGACAGGGTCTTGCTCTTGCTCAGGCTGGTCTTGAACTCCTGAGTTCAGGTGATCCACTCACTTTGTATTTGCTTTCGATTGGACTTACAGTACCTTAGAGAGCAGAGAGATTGTATCATAGTTTAATTCAATCATCTTTCCAATGCAGAATCCATTGTACAGATTACCGTGGATGATTATTCTTTTTTTTTTTTTTTGCAGTTTTGGCCAGGCCTGGGTTTGAATCTGCCACCTCTGGCATATGGGGCCAGTGCCCTACTCCATTGAGCCACAGGCACCACCCCAGATGATTATTCTTTTTGTTAATACCTCTCAAAGGAGCTAGTTCTTCTTTCAATGTTGGAGACACCTGTTTGCTAGGAATTCTTTGTTATGTCAAGCTGAAATTTAACTCTCCCTATAAAATTATTCCCTTTGATTTAGTTCTTTTTTCTGGTATGAATGGAATAAAGGTGGGGGGCGGGAGTCTATGAACTGTTTACATGTTAGCAATGAATTAAGTACAGAAACTCAGAGCAATTTTCTGTTGTCATGATATTCTTAGGAAAGTATTTTAGGAAAGTGTCTGCAGTGATTGGGGGCAAAATTTGGCCCTTTACTACTAAGAGTTTGAGAAACACTGGTACAGGACATGCGCCTCTTATTCCTGTGATAGTATCTGAGATTCTGAGATATTTACAGACTGCCATGGTGGTTCCCTTTCCTCTTCTAGCCTATACACCTCCTTCAGCTCTTTCTGTTTGCCCCACTGATTTCTAGACACTTCACTGTCCTTAGGACTTTTGTTCTGGATGAATTTTTTTTTTTTTTTTTTGAGATAGAGTCTCACTATGTCGCCCTCAGTAGAGTACCATGGCGTCACAGCTCAGCAACCTCAAACTCTTGGGCTTACGCGATTCTCCTGAGCAGCTGGGCTACAGGTGCATGCCATAATGCCTGGCTATCTGGATGCATTTTTTAATTTGTGTAAGCACTTGGAGATAGGATTTCTTTTTTTCTCTTCTTGTGGACACTTAATGCATTCTTTTCTCTCTGTGACCTAAACTTGGATTTAGCTTTTATAGCTGCCATGTCATTCTTTTGACTTTTTGTTAGGGTTTTGACATGAAAGCCTAATTTCTCATGTGAGCTGCTGCCAAACCAGTTCTTCACCTTGAACTAGTGAAAAGATTCTTTAAGCCAAAATATGTACCTGCTTGTCTCTTTTAAACTTTATGTAGGTGCTTTTGGTGTATTATTTAAGCCTAATGATAACTTTGAATATTGATTATGTGTGTAAATTATTAATACTATTATATTTATCTGCTGGTCACATTCATCTTTGATACACAGCTGTTCTTTTAATCTTTGAAGTCATTGATGACGGTTTTGAATAGGGCATGGTATTAAGAATACAGTTTCAGGGCCTTTCCCTAAAAACTTTTATCCACTTTGATACAGAACTATTAATAGACGGTTATTAGAGAAGGTTACTTATGTTGCATAAGTTGACCTTAGCATGGAAGCATTTAGATGTAATAATTTGGGGGTTATGAGAATCTTAATCACCATATAATCCATATATGTAGTAAAGTTTAATACAGTGGTTCTCAACCTTCCTGATGCCATGCCCCTTTAATACAGTTCCTGTGGGCCGTGACCCACAGGTTGAGAATCAATGGAAATCACTCATGCTTTAGGGTAGCTTCACCCTGAGCTGCCACTGTAGTAAGATGCAGATATGTGACTGAGCAAAAAAAGACATGAGGAATGGATTAGTGCAGACTCCCTACTTGGTCTAATGTCAGTCTTCTACCTTCTGAGAGGGTACATTACAGTGTACTGCTAAAGTGATCATTTGCCAAAATTTTCTCCCTCCTAGTCATTATTCAGTAGGTATTAGAGGTTTTTCTATGTCATAGTAGTAAATCATGGGCAATATTTTTTCACAATGATGTTTTTCTTAGGTGTGATAATTAAGAAAATGCAGTTCCAAGCTAGCTGATAGAATATTTAAGACTCCTATTATAGTTAAATTTCTTTCTTTTTTTTTTTTTTTAGAGACAGTCTCACTTTATCACCCTTGATAGAGTGCTGTGGCATCATAGCTCACAGCAACCTCAAAACTCTTGGGCTTAGGCGAATCTCTTGTCTCAGTCTCCCAAGTAACTGGGACTACAGGTGCCCGCCACAATGCCCAGCTATATTTGTTGTTGTTGTTGCAGTTTGGCTGGGGTTGGGTTTGAACCTGCCACCCTCCGTATATGGGGCCAGCACCCTACTCAGTGAGCCACAGGCGCTGCCCCTATAGTTAAATTTCTTTAAGATTTTATTCAATGTCTTTTAAAATGTCAGCCGTACTGTATTGTTTTCATTCTAGGAATCCTAAAAGCTCTAAGGTCATTTTAATGAACTTGGGAGACACCCTTATAAGAGATTCTAAAGTCTTGTCTACACTCATTAAAGTCTATACTTAAAAATTTAACCAGTTTTTAAATGTAGACTAGTAAAATATCTGGTGTTTTCTTAAAGACATTGTAATGAATGAAAGAAGGAAACGATTGAACGAAACATTGCATAATATTTCTCATTTTTATCTGAGCCTGTGTGGAGGTTGTTAGGTAGCTAGTATTGTTTCTAAGCCTCTGATGGATTTGTAATTGTAAGCAAGCAGCACGACTGACCCTAGAGTTGGGTGAATTCTAATAAATTTGAGTCTGGAAACGTTTTGTATTTAAAATAATGTCTGTGGAATTATAATTAATATTTACATATTTTAAAATATCTGAGCCAGGCATGGTGGCTCATGCCTGTAATCCTAGTGCTCTGGGAGGCCAAGGCAAGTGGATTGCCTGAGCTCAGGAGTTGGAGACCAGCCTGAGCAGGAAAGGGAGACCTCGGTCTCTAACAAAAATAGCTGGGTGTTGTTGCGGGTGCCTGTAGTCTTAGCTACTTGGGAGGCTGAGGCAAGAGGATCATTTGAGCCCAAGAGTTTGAGGTTGCTGTGAGCTATGATGTAACAGCACTCTAACAAGGGTGATAAAGTGAGACTCTGTCTCAATTAAAAAAATAAAATATCTGGTAGTATTTGCCAACTTGGATTTAACACTTATATTGATAAAGTTTTGCTTTTAATTTAGTGTTCTTACTGTGTACCTTGAAGTGGTTTATACTTTGAAATACTATAGAAGTCTTATTACTTAGTCTTTTTTTGCCATTTAATAAAGATTGGCTGAAGAAATGATTAAATTTTTATTATGTATAACTTAATGTTAATTATATAATGGAATTTGTTTTTTTCAGCATAGTGAAATAATGAATTCAGATGTTAAATCTGAATTCTTGTTTGAATAATCTTGAAGTGTCTGTAACTCCTTTTTTTTCTCCCTAATTGGTAGAAGTAGTGGCAAGTTAGTGAGTTAGTAACTTCATGATTGCATGCTTAGGGGTGGCATCTGTGCCTCAAAGGAGTAGGGCGCTGGCCCCATATGGCGGAGGTGCCGGGTTCAAACCCAGCCCTGGCCAAAAACTGCAAAAAAAAAAAAAAAAAAAAAAAAGATTGCATGCTTAGTCCTTCAGCAATAAGTGATTTGATATAAAGGTTAGCAAAAAATGTAAGTAAAATGCAGACTTTCCCTCTCCCTCATTGTTAATAAAATCAGAGAGGTTTATGTTATTGAAGTAAATTAATGAGGCATTAATTGATCAAAGTTCAAACATAGAAACTCAGCCTAAAAGTGTTGCTTTTACTTTCACTTTTCTTCCAGGTGAGTTGTACCTTGGCCTACTGGTAGGTTGTTTGATTAATTAATTGGTAGTATTTAAGCACTTTTAAGACATTAATTTCCCTGGACTTTAGATTTAAGGAAGCTCTAATTTTATAAAAAGTCTAAAATCCTTACCTCCTAGGTATTCTCTAATTCTCTTTAAATGATCCTCCCTGCCCCCAGATTTCACTCTTTTGCCCTGGCTAGAGGGTTAGGGTTAGGGTTAGGTTAGGGTTGGCATCTTTATAGCTTACTGCAGCCTCCAAACTTCTGGGCTCAAGTGATCCTCCTGTCTTAGCCTCTTGAGTAGCTGGGATTACATATGTGTGTACACTAGCACCACTGGCTAATTTTTTTTTTTCTTTTTTTTTTTTGCAGTTTGTGGCTGGGGCTGGGCTTAGAACCTGCTACCTCCAGCATATGGGGCCAGTGCCCTACTCCTTTGAGCCACAGGCACCACCCAACCACTGGCTAATTTTTAAAAATAATATTTCATAGGCTCAGTGCCTGTGGCTCAAGTGGCTAAGGTGCCAGCCACATACACCTGAGCTGGCGGGTTCGAATCCAGCCTGGGCCTGCCAAACGACGGCTGCAACCAAAAAATAGCCGGGCGTTGTGGTGGGCGCCTGTAGTCCTAGCTTCTTAGGAGGCGGAGGCAGGAGAATTGCTTGAGCCCAGGAGTTGGATGTTGCTGTGAGCTGTGATGCTATGGCACTCTACCCAGGGTGACAGCTTGAGGCTCTGTCTCAAAAAAAAAAATTTTTTTTTCATAGAGATGAGTTATGGCTATGTTGCTCAGGCTGGTCTTGGACTCCTGGCCTCTAGTGGTCCTCCTGCCTTGGTCAATTTCTCTCTTTTTTGTTTTTTAGAGACAGAGTCTCACTATGTTGCCCTCAGTAGAGTGCTATGGTGTCACAGCTCACAGCAACCTCCAACTTTTGGGCTTCAGCGATTCTCTTGCCTCAGCCTCCCAAGTAGGCGGGACTACAGATGCACACCACAACGCCCAGCTGTTTTCTTGTTGCAGTTGTCATTGTACAGGTGTCCTGGGCCAGGCTTGAACCTGCTAGCCTTGGTGCATGTGGCTGGTGCTGTAACTACTGTGCTACGGGTGCTGAGCTCTGTCTTGGCCTTCTAAAGTGCTAACATTACAAGCATGAGCCACTGTGCTGGCCTCTATTTAAATGACCAGATCTAGTATGTTAATAAATATTTGCATGGGTACAGTTGTGCTTCATTATGTTCTAGTGTTTTTTCACAAGATTGAGACATCCATAACCAAATTAATGCTAAAATGAAACCAAAAAATTTTAAGATAATTCTGCTGCAGATTTTTGTAAAAATTTCACAAAGTGCTGAGGAGATGCTACATTATTTATCTAAAGATTTTGGCCACGTGTTCTATGTTATTTTGTATGACTGAACAAGGTCAAAGTTAAAAACGAATGTTCTGTATTTTTTTTTTAGACAGAATCTCACTGTGTCGCCCTTGGTAGAGTGCCATGACATCACAGCTCATAGCAACCTCAAACTCTTGGGCTTAAGCAATTCTCTTGCCTTAGCCTCACAAGTAGCTAGGACTACAGGCACCCACCACGATGCTGGCTATTTTTTGTTGTAGTTGTCATTGTTGTTTAGCTAGCCTGGGCCGGTTTCAAAACCTGCCATCCTCGGTATATGTGGCTGGTGTATAATCATTGTGCTGCGGGCGCTGAGCCTGAAATGTTCTATATTCTCATCAAGATTTTTTCCTTTTTAATTTAGCTAATTAGAAGATTAATAGATGAAGACGTTGACATTGAAGTTCTTGCCTTTCTTGCATTGGGTTTTGGCACTTATTTTTCTTATGAAAATACTGTTTTACTCCTAGCACTCTGGGAGGCTGAGGTGGGTAGCTTGAGCTCACGAGTTCAAGACCAGCCTGAGCAACAGCGAGACCCTGTCTCTACTAAAAATAGAAAAACTGAGGCAGGAGGATCACTTGAGCCCAAGAGTTGGAGGTTGTTGTGAGCTGTGATGCCACGGCACTCTGCCCAGGGCAATAGCTTGAGACTCTGTCTCAGAAAAAAAAAAAAAAGAAAATACATTCTACTTCAATAACGTATTGCATATGTAATCTTAATTGAACCTCATAGTACCCCTCCAAGAAATACCTAAAATTTGAAAGTGCCAGAGCAGATAGAGAAATTGAAGGACTCTGTGGCCTGTGGACCAGGTTAGGCCTGTGGCTAGATTTTGTACAGTGTGTAACCTAAAAATGTTTTTTACCTTTTAAATGGTTGAAAAAGTCAAAAGTAGATAGTACTTTGTGAAACACAAAAATTATATGAAGTTCAGGCTGAGTGTGGTGGCTTGTGCCTGTTGTCTTAGTAGTCTGGGAGATGGGGGAGGATCACTTGAGCTCAGGAGCTTGAGACCAGCCTGAGCAAGAGTGAGACCCCTGTCTCTACTAAAAATAGAAAAATTAGCTGGGTGTGGTGTCAGGCACCTCTTGCTCTAGGTACTTGGGAAGCTGAGGCAAGAGGATGGCTTGAGCCCAAGAGTTTGAAGTTGCTGTGAACTATGATGATGCCCTGGCACTTTACCCAGGGCAAGAGAGTGAGACTGTCTCCAAAAAAAAAAGAAAGAAAGAAAGAAAATGTTTCATTTTAATTTCATTAGAATTTCTAAATGATTCTTGAGTATTCGAATGTTCGAATTCGCCTATGATGGGTGTGTTTGCTTCATGCTCTGAATTTAGTGAGATGTTCAGTAAATGTTTCTTAAACAGATGGTCAAGAAAAAGATACATGACTTCATGTGTAAGTTTTCTGTATACTAGAACTCATAATTCAGTTCATTGGTATCCTGTCTTGCTTACCACCTGTTGTGTATAAGATAATTAGAGGCTGGGCACAGTGGCTTTTGCCAGTAGTCCAGCTACTTGAAGGCTGAGGCAGGAGGATCACTTAAACCCAGAAGTTGAGGTTGCAGTGAGTTGTGATACTGCTGCTGTAAGTTGGACAACATGGAGACCCTGCTTCCAGAAGAAAAAAAAAAAAGAGAGAGATAATGATTAGAAAATAAAACAACCAGAATGTAAACTTTCCCTGAGGATTGTTTCCTCACCAAATAGTAACTTAACATATTTACTAAGTAATTAAGTAAATTAGTGCTGTTGGAGAATTTGTTGGTGGAATCTAGGTTTGGGGAGGGTGAAGAATCCGGCCGAAGCTTGAAGTTTAAGTTTAGTTCTAGTAGGACTGGAGAGTTAAACACAGAACCAGGGAACCTCATAGAATTTAATTGCTTTTTTAATTGACTCATTGTAGAGTCCCGGGTAAATATGTGGAAGTGAGGTTGTTAATGGAAGAGGGACTGTTCATTTTTGTTCTGATAAAATAATCATTAGCTTTCTACTGCTGATATGTCAGAAATCTTCAGTGAGTATTGCGTATTTTAATGGACTGGATATTCTTCAGATGACCAGAATGTTAGAACTTGTTGGAGAAATAAAGAATTTAGAATAGAACTTATAGGACTTAGGTTATGTTATTCTGAGTTATTTTTCAGTTTCTTTTCAATTATTGAAATAAGGCCATATCATCTTGAAATCTCTTAGAGCCATTATGATCCCATTTAACCTAATTTACTGCATAGTAAACTATTCAGTTTTTACCAGTTTAGTATTTTTCTTAACACATTATAGGCATTTTAAAGTAACCTATCTTTGAGCATTATTTGAATATTTAATGACTTTTAAAAACATGCAAAATGACTTCTAGTAGAGCTTTTGATTAAAAGTTCTGATAAGCTCATTCAAAATACAAATGTTAATCATTTCTTTCATGGGTGTAAATATTTTAAAATACTTCTGGTTTGGTTTGAATTTCTAAAATTCATTCATAATACTTACTGTGAGAAACTTTGTTTTTGCTTGTAATATTAGTCTGAATTAACTTTTTGAATAGGGAAAAATTTGCTCTTTTGTGACAGTGTTTTATTAAAAAACAGGTGTTTTGCCTGATTATTGTGGTTAAGCTATTTTAACATTTTTCTAATGTGTTGGTAGAATGTTGTTGCTTAATATATACTTAAATCATAAGAAATGAGTGGAAATTTCTCACTTTTGACTCAAATAGGCCAGATTTAGATTTAATGGATTGGATTTAATGAATGCATGTGTTGATATGCTTGTAATGGGAAATGATATTCCTACAATAGAAAATGTTATTTGGATTGTTACCACATTTAAGCAAAAGCTTATGTGGGTGGGAACAAGATAAGAAGGGAAAGTTTGGACATTGTTTCAGATAAGCTGGGAAGAATTAAGTGTCGGCATGACTTTTCTGCCTTCTTTCTCTTTTAAGAAGATACCTCAGAAGTCCCTCGTTTTCTTCACTGTTGAGAAAGCATAATGACAAGGAATAAAAAACTTCTAAGTATTACTTGTGAAAGTAATTTATAATCGACTTTTTGAAACCTAAATTGTATTTGCATCATGGGTTTGTAAATTTTAAACAGTATATCACTGTATGATAAGATAGAAAAATTTGGATCCACCTATGTAAGTCTAAACCATTTGTATTCATATGGTAGAACTTTGATTTTGTATATTTTGGTATTTGCCAATAGTTTTGCATTTATAATTCTGGGTGTCTTACTGGTGTACTGTTATAAAGTGGAAGAGTAGTTATATCCTTTGTTCCTTTGGAGAGCCAGCCCTGAGTGAGTTGCTCAGTTAATATTTGTCAAGTGGATAAGTAACCAGTGCTTGCACAGTAGATTGAGAATTGGCTATGTGAAAGATGTGGGCTTTTTCAAAAGATAATCTTGGTTCAAATCATTATGGAAGTTTAAGGATAACTAATTCTTTTTGAAAACTGACTTGTGTAGTTGTGTTAAATATGACATTTCTGATTCAATGTCAAATATGTCAGTTTATGATTAAATTATGTATGGAATGATAATTCTATATTCTGTTGCTTTTAAAAACTGACTTCTGTAGTTGTGTTAAATATTCTTGGTTAACTGTGTATGTCTGAGAAAAGTGACTTAATGAAATACTAGATAATGTTGCATTAGTAATATATTTTTAAATAACATGGTATTTCTGTAGGCATACTTCATAATCTTTGAGGAACTCGTGTTAAAATGTAATTGTTTAGGTGGATTTGATTATATGTATTTTAATTTTCATCTTGAAAATGTTAGATGAAAATGAGTTAGTGAAGAAGATTGTGCTAACTTTGTGTGACAAAGTCAAATTTTGCTGAACAATTCCTGCATAATGATACATGGTCATATCTGTTTTGTTAAGATTGTCAGATTATTTCATCATTTGTTTATAGGCGTATTCTACATTCTAAGGGGGAGCTAAGTGAAGATAGACATAAACAGTATGAGGAATTTGCTATGTCTTATCAGAAGCTGCTGGCAAATTCTCAATCCTTAGCAGACCTCTTGGATGAAAATATGCCAGATCTCCCTCAAGACAAACCAACACCAGAAGGTACGATTGTAATTTTTTAAAATAAGTGCTATCATTTACCTTTAGGTTTGTTAGAATTTAAGTTTTAAAATGCCTTCAAAATTTTTTAAATGAAGGAGTGGTATTAAGAGTTAATGTTAACTTTGAAAAACTGCTCAAAATTATACTTGAATGGAAAAAGTGTGGTACTTTGGGGATAATAATTAACTCATTTGATGATGAGTTCCTTAGGTTTTTGTGTAAGAGACACCCTCAGATTATATCCAGTAGGGACCTGTTTAAACCATCTCGGAGTTACAGAAAGATTTACTTTGTCAGATAATGATACCACGGATTGGACTTTTGGAATGCTGTCCTCAACTCAGGGAAACTGCTAGCCTCTGTCTAGCTTAGGTCTTGGCCAGGCTGAGGCCTGGAGCATTTCTCTATGCAGTAAACTAGGGGAATTGCAGGGCTCACTTTTTTTGAGTGCTCTCAATCAGGGATTATTTACCTGTGCTGCCTGATCCCCAGTGTTTGAAACCATTGTTTTATATTGTTGGCTTTGATTTTTAATTATTTTGGGTCACTGGTACATCTTCATCATGTCCCAAAGAGGCCTAGCTTGTGCAGTGATTAGAATATCCTTTCTTGCCTCACAGAAATGAGATCATATCGTATATACTATTCTACAGCTACTTTTTTTTGGTTAATCATATGTCTTAGATTTTTTTTCATATTAATATGTATGGAACCATTTACTTTTTAATTGCTACATGATAATATACTGTTGTACAATTGTACTATAATTTACTTATCTTCTTGTCTCCTTGAATGATTTTTAAATTCTTTTTTTTAATTTTTTAAATTATTGTTGAATTATTTCTTGTTTGTAGCTATTATTGTCAGTGCTATACAAAATATCTGAACCTACTTCTTTCTGAATGCATGCTATTAATAGTATTTACATGATATTTTTATCCCTAGAATGTCTTTTTAAAAAATTGATTTGTAAAAGCACTTTGGATGTTAAGGAAATTATTTTTTTCTATGCATTGCAAATATTTCCCCCACCCACTTTTTTTTTTTCTTTGAAACAGAGTCTCATTTTGTCACCCTCGGTAGAGTACAGTGGCGTCACAGCTCACAGCAACCTCCAGTTCTTGGGCTTAGTTGATTCTCTTGCCTCAGCCTCCCAAGTAGCTGGGACTACAGGCGTCCACCACAATGCCCGGCTATTTTTTTGTTGCAGTTTGGCTGGGGCTGGGTTTGAACCTGCCACCCTCGGTATATGGGGCCTGTGCCCTATTCACTGAGCCATAGGCCCTATTTCCCTGTATTTTTAGTTTCTTTTTGACTTTTTAGCATTTGTTTGCCTCTCAGAAGTTGAGTTTCTGTTGTGATTTACTATAACAATTTTTTTTTTCTTGAGACAGACTCTTACTCTGTTGCCCGGGGTAGAGTGCTATGGCATCATAGCTCACAGAAACCTTAAACTCTTGGGCTCAAGTAATCCTCCTGCCTCAGTCTCCTAAGTAGTTGGGACTGTAGGTACCCACTACAATGCCTGGCTGTTTTTAGAAACGGGTTTCACTCTGGCTTAGGCTGGTCTTGAACTCCTGAACTCAGGTGTTCTACCTACCTGGGCCTCTTAGAGTGCTAGGATTACAGGTGTGAGTCCATGGGCCTGGATTATTATGATTTACTATAAATACATTTTTTATACACAAAATATTTATGCATATTACAGAATTTTTTTTTTTTTAGAGATGGAGTCTCACTTTGTTGCCCCTGGATACAGTGCTGTGGTGTCACAGCTCATAGCAGCCTCCAGCTATTGGGCTTAAGTGATTCTCTTGCCTCAGGCTCCCAAGTAGCTGGGACTACAGGCCCCTGCCACAAGTCCTGGCTATTTTTTGTTGCATTTGTCATTGTTGTTTAGCTAGGTTCGAACCCACTCTCCTTGATGTATGTGGCTGGCGCCGTAACCACTGGGCTATGGGCACTGAGCCAAGGTTACCATTGTTAATAGCTTAATACGAATCTGTCCAGACTTTATTATTGTTTACACAAAAAGGGCTGAAAGTTCTAACTGCCTGCTCTTGGTCTTTTTGGTGATTGGCTGTCCTGAGGTTGCCTACAGCCCCCTTATTTCATTAGCATAAACTCTGGTGTAATCAAAAGGGGCTCATTATGAATGATAAAAGATGTTTCTGTCACTCAGGCTACAAAGGTCTTAGGGGCTCTGTAAGGAATCAGGGACTAAGATCAAATAATTTTTATTATACCACACTCTGTGTGTAATGTATACTAATTTTTTGATATAAATTAGCACTTCTGATCTTGAAATTCAGACCCTAAGCAGTCCTCCCTCTTCTGCCTCTGGGGTGAGAAGTTCAAGATCAGCTGGAGCATGAGGAAGACCTCTGTCTCTACTAATAGTGAAAAAAATTAGCCTGGTGTGATGGCACATGCCTGTAGTCCCAGTTGAGGTAGGAGAATCACTTGAGCCCAAGAGTTTGAGGTTGCAGTGAGCTATGATGATGTCACTGCACTCTAGCCCAGGTGACAAAGTTAGACTCTGTCTAAAAAATACAAACAAGCCCCCACCATTTGTGATTTGATTTCATATTTACAGTTCCAAATGTTTGTTAATTGTAGAAGCACCTGTCAATTCAAACACTAAAGATTCAATAGCTATACAATGTAAAATATCTTATAAGGTCTTGTTTAGCATGCTATACTGAAAATGGTTTTATTTACTTGTTAATTATCTTATTGTAGAACATGGGCCTGGGATTGACATATTTACACCTGGTAAACCTGGAGAATATGACTTGGAAGGTGGTATATGGGAAGATGAAGATGCTCGGAATTTTTATGAGAACCTCATTGATTTGAAGGCTTTTGTTCCAGCCATCTTGTTTAAAGACAATGAAAAAAGTTGTCAGAATAAAGAGTCTAACAGAGATGATTCCAAAGGTAAATTCTAGATAAAAATATTTACATTAAGTACTACAAAACTTAGCTTCAAAGTAGCGTTAAAAAAAGATGTCCTAGTTACTGGTTTTGTAATAGGAACATTAGATCATTACATTAAATGGCAGAATAATAAGGAATGAATCATGAAGGGTGATAATTGACATACTTTTAACATTACTTCTATGTTTAAATTAATGTGAACTAATTTGAAGGTAAGCATTCATAATCTTATAACTTAATTCATGTGAAGTCTTGATAAGGTATGAATTTCCCCCAATTGGATTGTTAGGCAAACGTTAGCTCTGTGGTGGTCTATACCCGTAATGTCTTTTCTAGGCTTCGTATAGCCAGCAATCTGTGAGGAAGAGTTATTTTAGAGAAATCAAATCTTGGAGGTCATTAAATTAAAGAATTTTCAGTCTTTGAGGTCTTCTTGCCTCAGGGCCTTCCTACATTTGTTCTCTGTTCTGCTTGGAGCCCTCTCATCCCCATATCCAACTTGACCCCTCAGTGCATGTCAGTTTGATTACCTCAGGTAAATTATACGTTACTTGAGAGCAAGGGTCACATTTTAAGCTTTTTTCTGAATAGTCAGCAGTTTAGCATAGTTCTGAATGGGTAATGACTAATCATAAAATGTTTTTTGTTTGTTTGTTTGTTTTATAGCCAGGCATCAGGGAAGACTTGCGAGTAAAAATAAGCCCCCATGTGGGGTGGGTTTTGTATGCTACGGTGTCTGTTGTATCCTTGGTTTTTAGAACAGTACCTAGTTTATGGTAGGAATTCAGTAAGTGTCAGTCACATAAAAAGATGGACAAATGAGAAAATAGTAGTCTGCCTTCACTCAGAGACAGCAAAATCAAGCCATAGCAGTTAGAGCTTTAATTCTCCCAAATATGGTGTGGCGTCAGTGTGGAAATGAGGAGATTAGAGAACCTGAGATGAAGCTGAGAAATACTGTGCATTGAATTTAAGCATAAATTCTTGAACTCAAGTTTCATTGTTTTTTTACTTAAGAACTTTTTTTTTTTTTTTGAGACAGAGTCTCACTCTGTCACCCTGGGTAGAGTGCCATGGCGTCACAGCTCACAGCAACCTCACACTCTTGGACTTAAGCAGTTCTCTTGCCTCAGCCTCCCAAGTAGCTGGGACTACAGGCGCCTGCCACAATGCCCAGCTATTTTGTTGTTGTTGTTGTTGCAGTTGTCCTTGTTGTTTAGCTGGGCCGGGCTGGGTTTGAACCCGCCAGCCTCTGTATATGTGGCTGGCGCAGTAACCACTGTGCTATGGGTGCCGAGCCACTTAAGAACATTTTTAAACTTAAAAGTGAGGATAATATAGTGAACTCGTATTTACCTATCACTGAACTTCAATAATTGTTAACATTTTGTTGAACAAAGGTTTAGTTTCTCTTTTTTTTACTCTTTCTATTTAGGCTTTTACCAAATGCCTGGCTGTTTTTGTTTGTTATGTCCCAGTTTTTGGTTTTCTTGGACCCCTCACATCCAGATTATAAGGTTGTTTTCATAATTGATATTTCCACATCTATTCTTTTCTGTCTGATTGGTCTTATATGTTGCTGCTAAGTTAATTTTCATATTAAATTGCATGCAATCAATCTGCTTGAATTCCTCATTTTGGAGGTTGAGACCCTTTTTAATCTGAGTCTGTTTTATCTAATCAATTTCATTTCTCCTCATCTTTTGCACAGATGCTCATGCCATATAAGTCTTCATCCATCCATCTACCCCATCAGTGAACAAATGGCATGTAGAATCAGAGACGTTGTCGTCTTTGTTGTATTTTATAAAATGTGAATGTGTTAGTTTTCATTCAGATTTGTTGCCAGATATATGTGTAGGTTCTAAAACAAGTAACAGATTTTGTGAATCTTTATCTACTTTTTGCAGCAGGATTTCAGTATGACTTTTAATTCAGATAATACTTGTTTTTGTTTTTTAAACAGAGACGAAAGAACCTAAAGATAATAAGGAGGTATCAAGTCCTGATGATTTGGAACTTGAATTGGAGAATCTAGAAATTAATGATGACACCTTGGAGTTAGAGGGTGGAGATGAAGCTGAAGATCTTACAAAGAAACTTCTTGATGAGCAAGGTAAGTACTATTTCACCAATTTTCATTTTTGCTTAGTTTTTATATACAATACTCTTGCCTAAGAAAATGCTTCTTGTCTATTTTTCTTTTCTTTTTTTTTTTCTTTTTGAGACACTTTCAGTATGACACCCTCGGTAGAGTGCTGTGGTGTCACAGGTCATAGCAACCTCTTGGGCTTAAGCGATTCTCTTGCCTCAGTCTTCCAAGTAGCTGAGACTACAGGCGCCTGCCACAATGTGGCTATTTTTTGTTGTTGTTATTGTAGTTGTTACTGTTGTTCAGAAGGCCCTGGCCAGGTTTGAACCCACCAGCCCTGGTGTATGTGGCTGGTGCCCTACCCGCTGAGCTAGAGGTGCCAAGCCTCTGTTTTTTAATTCCTTTTTTGTTGTTGTTGTTGTTGCTGTTGTGTTTCCAGGCTATCACTTTATTAGAATTTGAGTCAGAACAAGATACTGCATACCCTGTTTTTGTGTGTGTGTGTGTTTGTTTGTTTTTTGCTTAAGCATACCCTGTATTATGTGGCCATAAGCTTTAGTGATGAGCTAGATTCTAAAATCTTAGTTCTAAATAGCTTAAAAGATATTTCTTATAACTTTCTGACAACTTGATAACATTATCCTATTTTAATTCTATGATGTAATCTTTACAAACTTAAATGTATTTGGAAGTTATTTTAAATTGGTTGAGAGGTAGAAGTACAACCAGCTTATTAGTTGTTTGTATTAATTTTATCTGTTTTTATAATAAGTCTGTTTTGTATTTAATAATAAAAAATTACATTTATTCTCCTATCAAGTTTCTTTATTAGTTAGGATTCTTTATTAGAAAGATACCTGCTATTATAATTATTCTTTTTTTCTCTGGTGGCTTCATTATTTAGTTAGGATTCTTCATTAGAAAGATACCTGCTATTATTATTGTTTTTTTTCTCTGGTGGCTTCATTATTTCGTATTGTAGATTCTCTTTTTCTGTATATAGTAAAGGGAAGGTGAGTAGTGCTAGAGGCTGTCCCAGGCTTAAATAATACCAGCTACTGATATTACTGGGAAAGAGTTTCTCTCCCAGTGTCTGGATATTAATTTCACATAAAGACTTTGGCTGGTTGTGTATTGTGCTCACGCAGGGGCCAAGAGAAATAGTGGGGTGTGTCTGTGCTTTGGTTGGTAGCAGCCATCCCGTCAGAATCTAATAGGTTTCTGATGGCTTTTCAAAGGTGAGAATTGGGGGTGCTGTTAATTGAAGAACGCAGGGGCAGGGAAGGGATGCCAGGCTGATAAAAAATAACAAATTTACTATAAAACTATATGATTTTTCTGTTTTCTTTTTTTTCCTCTGTAGCTTCTAGGAAATATATACATGCTTTTTTTGATCAAATTTATGTATCTAATGTAAAAAGCTGGACTTTTTAATAGAATGGTTGATATTTGGAAGACTTTAGTGACTAGGGTTAATGATTCTAGAGATACCTGAACTTTCTAGGGTAAAACCCTAAACAGTGCATAACAGTTGCATACCAATGGGGAGAGGTCAGGATGGTTTGTTTCTGCATGTCTTTGATGTCCTCATTGGTTTGCAGCTGTTTCTTCATGAGTAAGTAGCTCTCAATGGTCTATTTTCTAAATAACTTACAATTGGGAATTTTGTTCTCTTCTCTGTATGCTTTTTTAACCTGTTTAAAAATGAATTTTGTATTAGAACAAGAGGATGAAGAAGCCAGCACTGGATCTCATCTCAAGCTCATAGTGGACGCTTTCCTCCAGCAGTTGCCCAACTGTGTCAACCGAGACCTTATAGACAAGGTATCCTTAATGCTGTGTAATTGCACTAAAGCACATACTCGGAGAAGTCCTTTAATTAGGATGTCTGTCGTTTTCAGATTATTCGAGCTATAGATTGAACCGTTTTTTCAAATGGAGTCACAGAATCCAACATACATACAGATAAAATTGGATGTATTATGGAGAGGCTCTTTTGGGAATGGGATTGGCTGTAGAATCTTGTTGGTTTGATACCTTTCCTGTTCATTTATGGATCCCACGGTTTTTAGATCAGATTCTTAATGTATGGTCTGTGGATTCCTTGTGGCCTTTTTTTTTTCTTTTTGAGACAGAGTTTCATCATGTCACCCTCAGTAGAGTGCAGTGGTATCATAGCTCACAGCAACCCCCAACTCTTGGGCTTAAGCAATTCTCTTGCCTTAGCCTCCCAAGTAGCTGGGACTACAGGCACCCTCCACAATGCCCGGCGATTTTTTTGTTGCAGTTGTCATTGTTGTTTAGCAGGCCTGGGCTGGGTTTGAACCCACCAGCTCTTGTGTATATGGCCAGCACCCTAACCACTGAACTACAGGCATTGAGCCTCCTGGTGGCCCTTGAGATACTTTCAGGGAGTCTATAAAGTCAAAACTGTTTTCATAGTAATATTAAGAGTTCTTCCCCCTTTTCACTATTTTGACATTTGCATAAGTGATGGTTAGTAAAGCTGCTGGCATTTTTGTATGAATCAAGGCAATGGTGCCAGATCATACTAGTACCGTTGTATTCTTTACTACCATAAATTTATGGTTAAAATGCCACTTTTACTTAAGAATTTCCTTGGTGGATCCATAGAAGTGAATGATTTTTTTTTACATTTCAACCTTTGAGTGTATGCTCTTTAAATCTGACAAAATGGGAAGGACATGTAAAGCATTTCTGCTGTCTCAAGGAAAACACTTGTGGGATGATTGGAATTGCAAGCTGGACTAATTGTTTTTTTTCATAGAATAGCATTTTTACTTGGAAGAATTGATGGACAAACAAGGGATATTCAAACTTGGATATTTTAACATTTTTCTAAAATTAACAAAGTGAGTTCATCACTTCAAGGAAAATAACTAAAAGTATTTATTGCCAGTGATCAAATTTGAGTTTTCAACAAAAAATTAGAATTTTGGAAAACTGTTTACCATCGTGAGCTCAACAACCTCGCAATTCTTTTCTGAATAAACTTCATTGATGAGACTTCTGGTGAGAGTGTTGTAATATTACATAATGTAATTTTAAAATATGTGTACATTTGGAAGATCTGCATGGCTCAGTGAACTGTTTTCTAAGTGACTAGTATCACACAGTATTAAAAGATCTGCTCAAGGTGCAAGGTGGATTGATGGATTTTAATTTAAAAAGCATAAAATGTTTATTGATATAGTTTCCAATTCCACATTGCTATTAACCCTTCAGAAACTGAAACTTGTCAAGTTTGGGTGTAGTATCAAAGAAAAATATTTGCAATTACTGAAAAGGTTTTAAAAACATACCTCCCTGGGCGGCTCCTGTTGCTCTAAGGAGTGGGGCGCTGGTGGGTTCAAACCCAGCCCCGGCCAAAAACCTGCAAAAAATGTATATATATACCTGCGTTTGCCAAGTACATATATATGTGAAGCCAGATTTTCTCCATATACTTCATTCAAAATAATGCATCATAGTATATTAAATGCATAAATAGATAAGAGAATCCAGCTGCTTTTAAAAGAATGCCTGCCATTCATCTTTCACTATTTTTTAAATTTTTCTTAGGTTTAATTTTTAACATAGTAAATGCTAATAAGTATAATCCATATAAACGTTTTTTCAGGTCATTAATCATTTATTAAGAGTGCAAAGGACGGAGGTTGCTGTGAGCTGTGATGCCACAGCACTCTACCTAGGGCAACAGCTTGAGGCTCTGTCTCAAAAAAAAAAAAAAAAAAAAAGAGTGCAAAGGACTCTTGAGACCAAGTATGAAAAGTATTGCTTTAGTTAATTTTTTTCTTAAAAGTGTGATGTCTTTTATCCTTTTCCTCCCATAATGCTTTGAGGGTCCTTTGTAGAGAACTGAAGAAATTAGGTTATTTTTCACTTTAAGTTTTTAACCCTTCAGATAATTTCATTGCACTTGAGTTATTATTAATGGAATCAGGTAGACTTGAATCTCATTACAGATTGGCTTACTTCTTGAGTAATTGGGTCAATGTGCAATTGTCAAAAACTTAGAAATTATAGCATTTATTTCTGCTTTCTTTTTTGTAGGTATAAGAGAAACTACTCTTAAACAATGGCTTATTATTTTTTTTTTTTGGAGACAGAGTCTCACTATGTTGCCCTCGGTAGACTGCTGTGGCATCATAGCTCACAGCAACCTCACACTCTTAGGCTTAAGCAATTCTCTTGCCTCAGCCTCCACAGTAGGTGGGGCAACAGGTGCCTGCCACAGTGCCCGACTATTCTTGTTGTTGTTGTAGCTGTTGTTGTTTAGCAGGCCCAGGTCGGGTTTGAACCCACCAGCCCTGGTGTATGTGGCCAGTGCCCTAACCACTGAGCACTAAGCCCAGTGGCCATAAACAGGGTGAAAGAGAGAGCTTTTGATACTCTTGGTTCACTCCTTCCCCATTTTAGTCCTACCGCTACCGCAAGAGGGACCCCATCAGTTATGTGTACTAGTTACATTATTCTTATGAATCTCAGGTTATGCTTTTAGAATGTATCCTGCATTGTGCAGCTTGTTATTAAGAACAATTGACAGTAATGACCACATGATAAATGATGAATTAACTCTCTTAGAGCCAGATGTGAAATGGGAGTCATCAGCTTTCTTGTGGACCCCACTGGCTCTCTCGTGAAAAGGATTTCTTCTACATGTATTAGCAAAGGTGCAGATGGCTTAGGAAGAAAAATTTGGATGAAATAAGTAGAAAATCTAAGAATTTTATGACTTTAGTAATTATGTAGCTACAAATAACCTTAAGTCAAATTTTTAACAAGAGTTTGTAAAACCAGAAATGTTCTTAGAAATGATCTGGACCTCGCCTTTCATTTTACAGCTGAGACTTTCCTAAAGTTATATAGACAGAATCAGAATGTAATCTGAATATTGTGCTGTATGTGTATATAAATTCATTTATAGTTAATTATTATTTTTTTTGGAGATAGTCTTACTATGTCGCCCTTGGTAGAGTGCTATGGCATCACAGCTCATAGCAACCTCAAACTCTAGGGCTTAAGCGATTCTCTTGCCTTAGCCTCTGAAGTAGCTGGGACTACAGGCGCCTGCCACAACGCCCAGCTATTTTTTAATTGCAGTTGTTTAGTTGGCCTGGGTCGGGTTCAAAACCGCCACACTCGTTGTGTGTGGCTGGCGCCATAACCACTGTGCTATGGGCGCTGAGCCCCGACTGTTTTTTGTTGCAGTTGTCATTGTTTAGCTGGCCCAGGTTTGAACCCACCAGCCTTGGTGTATGTGGCTGGTGCTGTAACCACTGTGCTACGGGTGCCCAGCCATTTATAGTTAATTTTTAAAGCATATTTAGAGTCAGGGTCTTGCTCTGTCTCCTAGGTTAGAGTGCAGTGATTTGATCATGGCTCACTACAGCCTCAAATTGCTGGATGCAAACCATGATCATCTCTGCTTCATCCTCCCAAGTAGCTTGGATTACTGTTGTGGGCCCATGCTTGGCTCATTTTCTTTCTTTTTGCCCAGGCTGGTCTGGAACTCCTGGCTTCAGGAGACCCTCCAGCCTTTACCTCCCAAAGTGCTGGGATTACTGGGATGAACCACCTCACCTGCCCATCTGTAGTTTTTAAAATGAGGGTTGGGGCTGGGCGCAGTGGCTCATGCCTATAATCCTAGCACTCTGAGAGGCTGAGGCAGGTCAATAGCTTGAGCTCATGAGTTCAAGACCAGCCTGAGCAAAAGCGAGATACTGTCTCTACTGAAAATAGAAAATCTGAGGCAAGGGGATTACTTGAACCCAAGAGTTGCAGGTTGCTGTAAGCTATGATGTCATAGCACTCTACCCAGGGTGACAGCTTGAGACTCTATCTCAAAAAAAAAAAAACAAATAAAAAAGTGAAACATAAAATGAGGGTTGGGTGGTTTTTTTTTTTTTTAACTGCCTTTATTAGTAATTAGTATTAGGAATTTTATTGGTTCTTGAATTGTTCTTGCTACTTTCTAGTTTTATCAGAAAACTTTCCTGATATTAACATTGATTTACTTGTCTTTAATGAAGACTAAAGGCATTGATTGTATTTTTCATATGGTTATTTGCCAAACATCTTGTGGTGGGTTTTTTTTTAACTTAGTGCTGTTCCCAGCACTAGGTTGCATTCAAAAAGTAAGAAGCATAGATTTTTAGATATGTAATTAGAGAGGACTTTAAGCTTAATGATCTTTTTAATTTGGGAAATGCTTATAATACCAATGTCTTAAAAACATTTTAAAATATTGTTTAAGAACAAGTAAAAATACCGTAGTGGGCGAGGTTTCTGCTTTCAGTGGCTAAATCAAAGTTTTTAAAGAAAAAGTTTGCTTTTTCCCAATAGGCTGCAATGGATTTTTGTATGAACATGAACACAAAGGCAAACAGGAAGAAGTTGGTACGGGCGCTCTTCATTGTTCCTAGACAAAGGTGGGTATTAAAAAAAGAAATTTTCAGTGTTTTTACTCTGTAGTGATGTCTACAGAAACTAAGGTCAAAGTTCTTAGTTAATTATCTTTAAAAATACCTCTTGTGTTGATTTTATTCACTAATAGGTGTTGTTAACAACAGATCTTGTTAGCTCTAATGGAAATACTTCCTCTGATATCTGCTATTTTAGGAGAAAATATTTAAGGCTAACTTAAGAGTAATAATAATTGATAGAACCAGTTGGTTTATTTTCGCCTCTGAGGTGGAAAAAAATAATAAATGGCATATAAGTGTTTTGGAGAGTTTTTATTTTATGTAAAGATGAGATTAATTTAGTGTACCTAGTTCTCGAATTTGTGTTTAAATGGAAAATTTCAAATTATTTAGGCAATTACGATAGAGATGAGACAGCCCACCTAGAGATTCATTGGGTAGAATTAGAAGTCATATTGGTGACAGCATTGCTAGTAATTCAGACACATAGTTGCATAATGCTTTGAGAGAATTCTCATGTTTTATATTACGCTAAATTAAGACTCCTGCTTCATCTAAACATTTCAGGACCACTCATAGAATGTTGACCTTAGGATCATCTGGAGGAGATCCATTACTCTTTATTCTACAATGAGTAAAGAATTTTGTTACCTGTTATGGGGATTATGTACAAAATAGCTAAGGTAGATACTTTCCTCAAAAGATAAAGATTCTAAGGGATTTCACTGAAGTCTCTTCAGCAGAATTTTAATTTGGTCCATTCATTGGTGGAGGCCCATTATCTCTTAATGGTAAGATTTCTCAGTGAAACTAAATTACTACTTGTCTTTTTTTCTTTCATGCTGATTTTTATTATTAAGTCATCTACATATAGATCATGAAGTCATGCTGATTTTTTAATCTCCAGTCAGCACCATTAATATGAGCACTTAGTTTTTTATTGTAGTGGGGCAAGGGAGAGCGAGGGTGTTAATGTATGTAATCAGAAAGAATTATGTAATTAAAAGTCATTTGAGAAGTACAATCTAAGGAGCCATAAATGAGGAGGTACACCATTACTTTATCTACATCTAATTCACCTAAGGAAAAATACTGAGACGTGTTCCAATTTTGTGGATATGAAAATGGGGGGAATACCTTGAATTGAAGGGAATTTAAATTTTTTCCTTCAGTATCTTAGGCTAATTTTTTTTTTTCAAGTGAGTCTTTACCCTGTCGATGGGATGTTTTTTTTTTTTTTTTTTTTTTTTTTTTA